>VWZG01004483.1:1542630-1612325 GCA_013396735.1 Grallaria varia | reverse complement strand
CCTGGGGCCAAGTGTCATTGGCTCCTATGGGACAGGGGAACCTTCTAGCAGCTTCTAACAGAAACCACCTCTGCAGCACCCCTCACTACAAAAAAAAAAAAATTCAGCTACAGAAACCTGGGACAACACCTCAGTCTTCATATACAGACACCACTTCTGAAACAGGCAAGTTCTGGAGGGATCCCTGTCACTTTGCAAACCTGGTCTTCTGTTCTTCCAAGCATAGTTCCTTAATCCATCAAAAAGCAAATAGACTTGGCTTCATATAAGAAAGCACTTATCAGAAGATAATCTTCAATTGCTTTAGTACTTAGCCAGATATTAATCAGTGATTAATTTATAGAAGCCTTCTTAACACCAGATTCCTAAGTTATTAATTGTCCTCTCAGTTCTAATGCAAGTGCACTAAAATGATGTACCTTAAAACCAGTCCATATTGGACACCAAACTGCAAGGGTAGACATACCCATGGTGTGCCTTGGGTTCATCCGAGACCTACAAGTGTCAATGACCACATTCTAGAAAAATAGTGCCCAAATGGAAATGTCTTCCTGCTTGGTTGGTAAGAGTCCCTCAGGTACCACTAGGCATATTTTATTACGCCCAGGTCTCCCCTAAAAGCAACTCTTACTTACTTTAATAATTTGTAGTATAGGGATGGCAGAATCCTAGCTGTATATTTGGCAGCTAGATACCAGAAATCCTAACCAACTTTCACTTTTAAGAAAGTGAAAAGCTCTAATTCAGCATTTTCCCCAAAAGATGGCATACAGAAGGATAGAGCGAGTCCAAATTTTAACTTCTTGTATGGGAATACAAAGGTAGGTAACGATCAGAGCAAGTCAAGAAAAGAAACAAGCTCCTTCTCATCTGTGAGGCTGTGAAAGCAAAATATTAATAATAACTTTAACAGCACTGGAAGGGGGTGGCAGAAAGCGGTGTTGTTCCTGGTTCCTGATCTTTCCTCCTGCTGCACAGACAGCACAGGCGAAGCCGGTGTGGGCTGGAGGCGCTGGGCACACCGCCTGCTCCCGCACGTACACAGCGGTGCGGGGCGAGAGCGAGCATGGAAAGCGCGACCGCTGAACCGCTGGGAATTCGCTTTCCGGCATCCCACTTTTCCTCTCCTAGAGTACGATCAAAATCCAGTTAAAACGGCGGCTTAAACCACACCGGCTTACTCTTACCCACTTATCCAGCCCAGGCCTCTTACGCAGCCTACCCAAACCCCGGCACTGCCCTACCCCTTCCGACACCTGCAGCTGCCCCAGCCCCGCTCCCGTCGCCGTTCCCGCTCCCGGCCCCGCAGCCCCGCCCCGCCGCAGCCCCCGGGCGGGCGCACGAACATGGCGGGGCCGGGCGGCAGCGGCGCTGGAGGCCGCGGCGTTGTGGTAAATGCGGAGGGGGCTCGGCCCGGCCGCTCGCCCCCCGCCCTGCGCGGTTCCCCCAGCCCCGCTGGCGCTCCGTGCTGACCCCCGCACCCTCCCCTCCCTTCCCTTTCCCTTCCCTTCCCCCGCCGGCCCCGGCCTCACAGGCGTGTGGGCTCCCGGGCCGCCCCGCGCAAACGCGGTCCGGGATCAGCGCGGGCGGCTCGGTGGCCGTGCTTCGCCAGGCTGCTGCAGTAGCGCAGAGGAGGATCCTCGGGGGTCCCGAGGGGCCCGGCTCCCTCCGCCCCGCTCAGGCTCCTCTGGGGATCTCGGGGCTCCCCGAAGGCAGGTCGGGGTGGTCCGCTGGGGTGGGGAATAGCCCGAGCTTCGGCAGCGAGTTTGGAGTGCCTGTGGAGATGGATAAATGATGCGAAAATGAGCGAACGTGCTCATTATTCTGAGGGACAAACCAGGTTCTGCTGTGAGGCAAGTGCCATCACTGCCACCACCTTAGGTTCTTACGTTACTGTGGCATTGGGATTTTAGCAGAAGATGAACAGGACGGCTGCCCAAATCATGGTCCAGAGTGCTCTGTGCAGGCAGCGGTCACACCCTGTCCACACCACCATCCCATCCATCCCCATTCCCGTCTCTCCATGTGCCAGCTCTGTCTGGAGCTGCCACTCACCAACCACCTCTCTGGCACCTCTGTAATAGATGACATTGTTAAAGCAGGTGACTGTTTATCACTGAAACTACACGAGGATATCGTAGAGGAGAACAGGAATGCATGTAACTGTGTTCTGCTGTACTGATTTAATTTCTTCTGCTCAACCCCCCTCAAAAAACAATCAACAGAAAGGCCAGTCCCGTGTCACTTAAGTTCCAAAAGCTGGACTTCGCTTGATGCTTGCTTTGAAGTGAGGACTGTGCGCAAACCTCACTTGTACTCACTCTGCCAGGCAACAAAACCCACGGTGTTCTTGAAAAGGCGTTGCAGTTGACTATCTCCAGCTTTCTGTTATGCCTGACGGGAACACTTTTGGGTATTGCCGTGTAGTTGTATTCCTTTTTGTATCCATTCACATCCACTTTTAAAAGACCTACTGAATGATGTCTGCCGGGTTATTTGAACATGCCGAGCCTGAACTTTAAAAGTAGATCTTTATTTCACTTATAGGACTTTTTTAAGTATACCCATGTATTTTGTCTGTATATTTACTTGCCCAGTTGAATGCTGTCTTTTTATAAAACAATCAGATTTTTTCCCTTCATATTTTCAAGGGCTAAAGCCAGAACTAAATAGGAGATAAGTTTAATCTATATGTTCCCAATATTTTTGATGCATATTTGAAAGGGAGTATAATTGCACTTCTTTTAATTCACAGAACAGTCATAAGAACTTACAGTTACTTGAAACTTGTCCTATAGCATGACACTGTGAAGAGCTTTAGGGTAAATGAGAATTTCTAAGCCTTACGTTAGCGAGTGCCTGTTTAAAAGAAAGAAGGATATGAAATAGGCTTATTATATAATAAAATAATTAATTTGAAAGTACATGTGAATTTCATCTTATTTGTCAAATACCAGCAAGCACTTATAAACGAGAACTTCTATATTTTTACAAAGTGATGCAATTTATGTTCTTCTATTCAAGAGAACCAGAAGGATAAATGGGAGAATCAAAATTTCATCCTGACCCTGTTTCATAAAGGCTTTATTGTAACCTAAGTAAAAGCTATTGGTTTGTATGAATTCTGAATCAGTTTCCATGCATTAGTTTGATGTTCTGCATCACACTAAAAACATGCAATTTGAGGGCAATGCAGAAGTAAACAACACTGACAGGGGTTTGTAGTGGGTGTTTATAATACTGAGGCAATTTAGGGTTATCCGAAATTGTTTCAGTTTATGTTAAAATGCTTTTGAACAGAACCAGACCAGATGGTTCATTGCCACAAAATGTTTAAAGTTTCAGCCATCCCTATGTATTGAAAAACTAGATGGGAAAATAGGCTTCCCAGCTCCTCTGCAGCAGTGTTTTTGGAGCAAGATTTGCCTCTATTTAAGAACCTCACCAAGGAGGATATTTATAATCTCCCGTTTCTATGGAAATGAGGAACACAGCTAAGTAACTTTTTTTTCTTTTGTGTAGTTTCAAGGCTTGTGTAAGTCATGGAAAAAAACTTTCATTGATTTTAGTGATCTCCCAGTCATGCCCTTTTGTGGGCAAGTGTTCAGTAGTAGTTGCCAACGAATAACTTTTTTTGATACAGAAATTGTTGGATAGAGTTAAGAAAACACAACAGTCAAGATGTCTGTAGCTGTCAGTGAATATGGAAAAAAAGTCCCCAAGGAAACCAAAATCCCTGAGGAGGAGCACCATTTCAGTACAGCATGAGGCAGGGCTGTGTCTGAATTCAAGAGTAAGGGAAGAGGATGAACAGCTCAACATCAAATATGTTGTGTTAGCCAAATATTTGTGAGAAACAGTTTATTGCTCTGCTATGTAAAATTGTAAGCAGAGGTTAGTTTCAATAATGGCCCTTTAAAGGCTGTATATAGCAAAAATGTCATTAAGACATGCACTTTGCAAAAGGCAAGTTTGTCACCATTTCTCCTTTTACCCAAGATTCATGTGGCCAAGCTGTAGAAAGACAATATGTGACTTGGGGAATATGATTGTAAAGAAAGCCTGTTAGCTGTTGCTTTTTATCTGGAACCAATATTGAAGCAAAGCTTTGTAATTTCAAGATAACCTTGTGAACCTGCACGTCTTGTCTTTCACAAGGATTTGCGAAAATTATTGGTTTGGAGTTTGTCTAGTTTTTGGGACTTTGTATTTTCATAGCTTTCTGAGGCTTTCACTTGTTGGCTGATTTTTGTCTTTCCTAATCTCTACTGTGAGATCTTCTAATCTTTGTATTCTGATATTTATGAAATCAATGTATATTAAATCTGTAAAGTATTTTTTCTGTAAATGTATGGGTTTACAGACTAGCTGATAGTGATGTGAGATGCAAACATTTTGTAATCACTTATCTTTGATGACATCTGAACTAAGAACCTCACCTCTAGCTAGAAGTACAATCTTCCACTGATTTGTACAGATACCATGCCTGAGCCATGTATTCTCCCTGTCTGTTGTTTCTTCTATAGAACATTTATTTATTTATATATTTATCACTTTTAAATTACTCTACACTAGAAATGTGCAATTTTAATGTAGGATTTTATGACTTAATTGCACTTACCTGAATCTCCCGTTGGAGAATCCCTTCTTACTGTCAATCTCATATTTGCATTTTGAGTTTGAAGGAGTAAGAAACTTATTCTTGCCACTAATTTAGTAACAAATGTTTCATTTTTCTATCTTGATTTTTGTAATTTCAGGTGAAATTTCCCACCTTCTGGGGGAGGGAAACCTGTAGCATTGGATTTCTGAGATATACCAAGAAGCGAAATAATTAATAGGAAAAGCAAAACAGTAAACTGTAACTAGAAGAAAGTATGACATACTATTAATTCAGCCAATAGAGGGTACGAGAATGCTGATTTTATATCAGTTACATAATGTCAAACACCCTGAAGTGTTCTTAACTGTAATATTTGATATTCAGATTTCAGACAATTGGCCTGGATACAGTCTGGATTTGTTCACTTATCCTCAGCACTACTATGGAGATCTGGAATATGTGCTCATACCTCATGGCATTATTGTTGACAGGTATGTGTAGTTTGAATCTTACTAAATGAATTCTTTGGTTAGTAGTATTCTTTTTTTATACAGGCTGTCATCGACAGACAGTGTGTGTATAACATTTGTCCTAAAATATTACGTTAGCATTTATAAAAATATTTAATTTAGAAAGTAAAAAAATGTTTGAAGGTTGTAGTTGCCTTTGCAACTTCCTGTCTTGTTTCTTTCACCTAATTTCTGATTTGGGCATTGAATGAGACAGGGGGTCCTACAGAAAAAGAGAGTCTGATCAAATAGTGAAATTGACTTTGGAATGTATAAGACAGCTGAACTGAAGGTCAGAGGCAAGTAAAATCTTTGCATATACATATATCTGAATGTCCCACTTGCACTCCATCCATTCTGTGCTTTTAATTAAAAAAAAAAAAAAAAAAAAAGGAGAAAAAACTACATTCCATTATGTACAACTTTGGTAATTCTCTAGTACAGATCATTAATGCAAATTAACCTGATGGTTCCTGACTGCACCATTGACTTCTGCCATTCAGCATAACTAAAAAGTGTTGTGAACTGTTTTGGTCCAGATGCTAAATTTGAAGGATTTCAGTGGGAAAGCTTGATCATCCCTTATTCCTTACTTTGTGGCAGTTCCCATGTGCACTCTGTGTAGGCCTTTAATGTGCTTTGGTATTTGTGGTAGGTCAGCTCAGTGTTCATGCTCGGTTACTATTTTGATGTTGAAAGTTACAAAATAGAATGGTAATTTTCAACAGTGTATTTATTGGGAATATCTGAATGGAACATTTTCAGCCTGCAGTTTTCTACCTACCACATTGGCAGCTGATTGAAAATACAAGAAATTGGAACTCCTTGAAAGAAGAATGTAGACATCTATCATAAGGAATAGCTATTACTCCTGTATTTGTTTTTGAACACAAACTTTCTTTATTTGCCTTTTCAGTTACCATTGTGTTGGATTTTTAATCTCTTTTTGTTCAAGTCAACTGAATCTTAATTCCTCCTTCTTTAAAATAAATATATTGGAACTTCAGTTCTCATGGAATTCAATATAAATTTCTTTGAAGTCAGCATTGAACTCCAGTTTTTGTACTCTGGCAGAATTAGTTCCACTCCTTACTCCAGCAAAAAAAAGCTGATTCTGTTCTAATGGAAAAGGACAGAGAACTGAATACGCTGTGATCAGGCAAGACTTCTGTGTAGGAAGAAGGCTCAGTGCTTGAGAAAATTCTCTTGTCAGTTTAAAACTTTTCTATTTTTATTTAAAAATTGAAAATAGTACATTTTTGTCTGTGCTAGAATTCATACACTTTTAAAATACAGTGATCTTTGGAATCCTTGGTAATTTCAGCTCCCCAGACAATCTGAGGGACAATATAAAAAATAAAAAATCATCAGAGAAAGGTTTCTTCTTAATGAGAGGTTTTCCCCATGATTCTCAGACTTGATAAAAGATGATAAAACACTGTTTTATTAATCTTCAGTAGAGTAAGTGAAAGTCTTTTATGAATTTTCATTCTTACAACAGTGAAAGGAATTATATGTTTGAGATCAAACAAGAGGATGTAATGGTATCTTCTATTTCTCAAATACAAAATATACTAATTACTGCTATATGGAATTTACTAGAGCATTATAAATACAAATATGTGAAAATGAAGCAATAGCTTTTGCTCATAACTGGTATCTTCAGTTTGGAGCTCGTTCTATTCTGTTTCAAATACAGTTCAATCAATGCATTTATGTAGTGGCAAATTGATTTCTATATTAGAGTCAGTAAAGAAAGAAAAAAACAACAAGACCTGAAAAATGTAATGATGAAAGACGTGGGATAAATTACAGGATTAATTGACAAATTGCTTCCTGCGAAGAAGTCCACCCTCATTGAAACTACTGATCTAATTCAGAGAGCTATCACAGAATTTTCAAGCATGTTTACAGAACATAACGCAGTGAGCTGTTTTTCCTCAAAACATCAAATGACATTATTAAGTTTTCTGTTGATACATGCTTTACATCTAGAAATTACCTGGTACCCTATTTTAGCTCTAGAAATGCCATCTTTGTTTTTTAGAAAGCAAAGCTACTTAAGATGAATATTATTTTTATTTATTATTAGTAGTAGGATTCATATTTATTATTTTTATCTTGAAAATGTATGTAGCATTGCATGGCAGAAATGAGTATCTTTTGTTTCCAGTCACCTGCCATGTTGTGTTTGCAATGAGGAATTGTCAAAGAGAAGGCAGGTTTGGGAACCCTGCAATTTCAGGCTCATTGGAGCAGAAGCTCCATTCTTTGCGTGTGTGTGACCTTGAGTAAGTCACTTCTGCTCTTTGCACTCTTCATTTTTGTTGTATAAAATAGTGATCTGTACAAAATAGTGATAATATACACTCTTGATAAGCTTTTGATTGATGCTCTATTTCTTTTTAGTATTTGTGTATATTTTTATTGAAATTGTAGGGGTAGCATCTTCCAAAGCCAATCAGTGTGAAATATTTCAAATAATTCTCTTCCTTATCTTTCACTTAATTTGTCATGCTTGTGCAATAACAAGTTAGGGGATTGTAGAGGAATATTTTATATTGATGTTTCCTGTGAGGTAAAATGGAAGGCTAAAATTCTTTTCTCCAAAGTCTTTGAAATACTTATGAGACCAACATATGCTGAGGTGGGTTGCTCCCTCTTGAATAGGTGGGGAATTTACGCATTTAAGGTTAACTAGTTTGATTCACATGCTTTGCATCATGCATTCATCACTCTGTGTCTGCCTTCTGTGAGCTGGATCGAAACCCAGTCAAGCATTGGTATGAGCTGCCCAGGAATGTGATAGAGTCACCATCCCTGGAGGTGTTCAAGAAACAACTGGATGTGGCACTTAGTGGCATGGTCTAGCTGACAAGGTGGTGATCAGTCTAAGTTTGAACTTGATGGTTTTGGAGGGCTTTTCCGACCTAAATGGTTCTGTGATTCTGTGAATCAAGACACTTAATCCAAATGTCAAGTCAAGCTTTATACTCACTGCAGTGTTTGTAAGCACTTGGAAAGCCTACCATGAACTTAGAGCATCTGCATCTAATGTTATTTTATCCTTTTTTGCCCAGGACAGAACGACTGGCCAAGGATATTGTGCAAGACATTGGAGACAATGATATTGTGGTTCTCTGTGTCCTCAAAGGTGGCTACAAGTTCTGTGCTGATCTTGTGGAGCACATTAAAAATCTGAGCAGAAATTCAGAAAGGTTCATCTCCATGAAAGTTGATTTTGTTAGACTGAAAAGTTACCACGTAAGTCAACACCTTTTTAATGTGGATTCTGGTTGAATGTCGTAATAAATAGTGGACTTTTGTATATAAGATTCCCACCTCCAATTATAAGAAAAACTATGTGAAAAATATTTTTGTTTGGAAAACCTGTGAGGTTTTCTAAAAAAATATTTGCTTTTAGTATATGGATAGTATGAGTGAGGATATGAACCATCTTCGAGCTCTATTGCTTTGTTTAGTCTGTCTTTACTTCCGGACAGAAAATTCAAATTTCCTTCATGTTAAATGTCAACATGTTGTTTGTTCTAAAATCCTCAGCAGTTCTGTCAAGTTAGTTTCCTGTTACTTCGTTTTCCACCCCCACATAGTTTGGCATAACTGCAAGATGATAAATCTGTGTCTTCTTCTAAATGTTTAATGCTAAGTAAATGAAATGCTTTCATCTTCATAACATGCAGTTTACATAGTAGCAAAATGTACCACCAGATGATGATAGTGTTCTATAAGAAGATGAAACAAGCCATTGAAATCCAATGTTGAATCAAGACCTCCTGTTATCTTCAGAGGAAATTATGCAATAATGATTCATTTATGTCAGTGAGGATATGATAGTGAGATGACCAGTCTTTTTTTTTAGAACCTATAATTACAATTTCTTATTATATAAGCTTTAAATTTAAATTCTGCCTTGTAGTGCACATTCCATAGTGAGGGAGCATTTCTAGAAGTAAGTTGTCCTAGAAATGTCTGAGGAAATACACTAAATAAACAGTGATAATACCTCGTCTTGCAGAATTGTAACTTGCTGAGTCCAGCAGTTCCCACAGTAACTCTACATCCTTTCCACAGGCACAGGTTCATTGGTTGGCATTTTGCTCTGACACAAGTGACCATAAACTTTTCCTAGGTTTCACAGATCCTATCTGAATTTTTTCCATTATGGAAGAAAAGTGAATGAGAGCCTTTTGTAGCCATTTAGTTAGGCTTTGGTCCTGGGACTCATCTTTTGAGAATTAGTTATGTCTATGAAGAACATACACAATTCTAATATTGTATATTTTCTAGGTACTCAACAGTATTACAGAACTAATTAATAAAGTAAATTATAATGTTTGTCTCACATAATGGCCCATGGAAATTATACTCCAATTTTTTTGGTGTAGTTACAACAATAGCACTTCAGTAATACTGCTTGGCAATAGTGGCAGTACTTAAATGGGATTGTATTTTGTATCTGACATACAGGCAATGCACATTCTTTTCCTATAGGGTTGTGTCTTATCCAGTATGAAGATACCCAGGTTCTAAAATTTCTTTCTTTGGTGACAAATCACGTCTTAGTAGCCATACTAACTCATCCCCAGTGGGTTCCAGCAGATGTCTACTGCAGAAGTATGGAAATCAGTGCATCTTTAGCTTAGGAAATAAAAGTATGTGATATCAAGCTTAAACTGGAATAGAAATTTTATTATGCAAGGGTGAAATTATCAATACTAAGTCCTAGATGATCCTAGCATTTAGTGTCTGTGCATATTTTAGATCTTAGTCTCATGCTCTATCAGGAAGGTAGCGCCTTCCCCAGAACTAGTGCTTGCATCTAGTTTTTAGGAAATTAATTCTTTTTTCTTACATGTGCTTCCAAATAGGGGTCATGTATTTAGAGTCTGAAGCTGTCCTTAATTTAGGGCTTGGAACAGTGCTTGATATCTGTCTGGTCTTGAGAAGCTGAATGACACTGCAGTATAAATTTGAAATGACAATAGTATTGGTAGATTCATTCCATAAGATATGCATAAATGTAATGCTGACTAAAGTACCAGTACCATTGCCTGCCATCCTTTGCATCTGGAGTTATTGTTGTGTCCTGTGCAATTGCAGGTTTTAGAGAATGTTCCCTTGTCAACGTAGCTGGGATCAAAACACTCGAGGAACTCACAAATTGGAGTGACTCTATCCCAGCCTTATATGAAACTCCAAGATCTCCCATGTTAGTCTGTATGTCTGTGATAACATATCTCTCACAGTGTTTTACACTTTAATCAGAGACAATAATTACAGTTTTAGAGGTAAGACTCTAAGTGAAGTCTTGGAGCATCACCAGTTCCGCTCCTTTGCTTCCCTTTGCCTTTTCTGTTCTACTCTCTAGTAAGACTTACTACTGCTCCCTTTTGTTGTCCCTTTTTCATTTTATAAACACTGTTCTTCTCACACTATTTAACTGCTTCCCTTTACTAACTATTCTCTGTTTCTCTCCTAAAGGGAGTCCTGCTGCTCTCAATATACTTCCTTCAGATATGTCTCCCTTCTCCCCTCCATCTGTTTAAATCCAACAACTAATTTCAGCTCCAACTCATGGGATTTTTGAATTGTCTTGTTCCAACTTCAATACTGAAAGGTTAGTTGATTTTTAGGGGTTGTAATTTAAAGTAGGATTTCTTGGTTTAGTCAAATAGCAAAAATGGGCTGTAATTGTGACCCAAAGTCAGATCTTGGCATCAGTGAAAGTACATCTCAATGGCAAAGTGCCAGTGACAAATATTGTACTTTGATGTTTTGCATACAGAAATGATTACAGGAAAAGGAGATTGCAAATATGACCAGCTTTATCTGGCTCTTTGTTTTTCAAACCTGTCATAATATTCCAGAATTTAGACTTGAACATTTATTCATACTTAATTACTATGTTAGGATCTGCTTTCATATTAAGTAGCTGAGAGCTGGGCACACATCTTTTTTGTTAGACTTCTTTATGCAAATGAATTGATTAAAAAAAAGCATAGTACGTTTAGATTCTCTGGATATTAATGAGATGAGTGACTACTTGTACTTCTGTAATCAGGATGGTTTTATCTGGTTTGCAAAGTATTGTCATATGTGCTTGAACATTTTTGTGAGAAACTTTCCTGTATTTCACAAGGGGCAGATTAAAAACAAGCACCAAAGTGAGAGTTAAAAAATATGATTTCAGTAGTAAACAGATAGGAAGCATCACGTAGACTTAAGGATAAGAGTCAAGAAGTAGATGTAAAGGAAAACAAAATCCAGTGATGGAAAACTGAATGGGAAGCAGCAGCTCTGAGTTTCAAGAGGCAGAGAAGAGAAAACATACAGTTTTTTGAATGAACTCAAGAGTAGTGAGACAAAAGTATAATGGGTAGACCAAAAAGCACTAGAATAGTCCTCATGTGAAATATGGTGAATGTATGGAAAGATGCATGCCAAGTTTTAGAGGTAGACGTATTTTGGAAGCACTGATGGAAGAACTGATGGAATTTGGCAGCTTTTTTAGATATAAAGTTCTAAGACATAGGATTTTAGTATGAGTTGGGAACAGTGGAATTGACTGCAGAGGTTTTTGAGTTTAAAACTGGATGAATAAAATTTACTATGTTCAATTTTCACCATTCTGAACTTTTTTCCTGAGTGATGTTCCTCCACAAGGAGTCAGAGTTCTGAAGTTATAAAGAGGTGAAGGTTTCAGATTGATAGAGGAATTAAAAATTATTTTCAGAGGCACGATAGATTGAAGTCAAGGATGAAAAGTAATAGAAGAAGAAGCTGAGTTTGGGGATGTCATCTAGGAGAATATGACACCAGCAGGAGAGGTCAGAAACATGGATCCAGAAATTCTGTAATACATTTGTGATACTATGAGAACCACAGCAGAAGAGTAGACTGTTCATAAACAGTAATTAGAGCTTCTCTTTGTTCATTGTGGAAGAGACAATTTAGGACAGTCTGATAAAGGTAAAGGTTGAATTACAGCTTGAGACAGAGGAGGATATTCTGGCTTATCAAGTCTAATCCCGTACTAAGAGATGCAACAATATCACCTAATCCTGTTCTGTGACCATGCCAAATGTGATCTTTAAGTCAAACCTCAATTTTGAAATGGAATTGAAAGAAGGAGATGAAGAAGTAGAGGAAGTACACAGAGCCTGTGGACTTTCTTGTGATGTTCTCAGCAACCTCTCTGTAGAAAAGTAAACACATGTGAATTAAGACTTCTTTAATGGACAGATGATGGAAGCTAAACATTGAAAGAGTCATGGCAAGAGTTGTTGAAACTGGTGGTGGGGGCAGGTGGAAGAGAGAAGAAACATCACATACATTTACTAGGCAGACCAGTGTGCTTTCTACATGCATTGCTACCCGTTCTTGTGAAATGTTTAGTATTCCCATATTGTTATCCATAGGTATCTATTCAATTGTCTTAATTGCTATATTTTATAAAGTGAGTATGATAATAAAGTTCACATCTTGGGGAAGGGCAAATAGTATATTTGTATATATGGTATATTTGTAGTATAACCTTTTTTCACTGAAAACCATGGAGAGGTAAACAAGCAATGAGACTGATACTTTTCCTTAAGGCTTTTGTGATTTCTTTTGTTGTATATGTGGACTAAAGTGGCAGAAGAGCAGCCATCTCTGTTATTTTGAAATAACGTTGTTATAACAAACCCTGTTATTTTGAATAACTTTGGGACCCCATCTGGAATGCTGCATCCAACCCTGAAGTCCTCAGTACAGGAAATACATGGATCTGTTGAAAGAAATCTGGAGGAGGGCTATGAAGATGATCACAGGTCTGGAGCACCTCTCCTATGAAGACTGGCTGAGAGAGCTGAGTTGTTTAGCCTGGAGAAGAGACAGCTCTGTGGAGACCTCAGACCAGCTTTCCAGTACCTAAAAGGTACTTACAAGAAAGGTGGACATGGACATTTACAGGGGCATGGAATGATGGGACAAGGGAGAATGGCTTTAAACTGAAAGAGAGTAGGTTTAGACTAGATATAAGAAAAAAATTTTTTTTATGATGAAGTTGGTAAGGCGCTGGAACAGGTTGTGCAGAGAGGTAGTAGATGCCCCAAATATGTCTGAACTTAAAGGGCAATGCTGCTTGGTAGTCACTTGGAGGAAACTTCTAGGATTATGTGGATTTGGTCAATTCATGTAATTCTTTAAAATGAGTACATTATTTATGGTTTCCAAAACATAACTAAAAAAAAATGCAAAAATGTGGCCTCTGAATTGTAATCCATGCACAATGGTTGCATTGAATTCGGCTCACAAATGAATCCATTGATATGATCTGTTTCCTCTTCAGCCTCCAGTTGTTTGAAACATATTTACAACTGTTGGTTATTAGTCTTGGCATAAACAGGACCATTAGTGCTGCAAAAATCTGAAAACAAGCAACAAAACAAGCATTGTTGAGTAGAAATCTGAATGTTTTTGCTATATGAAACCATCTCAGTAAATAGTTTTGCTAAATCTCTCTGCTGTAGGAGTAAGGAAACAGAGGGATTTTATAATGAGTAAGTTGAAAGCTTGGTAAATTTATTTTTCTGCTGTGTAGGTTTCCTTCTCACACACCATTACTAAATACTTAGTTCCTAGGAAGCATAAAAGCATGAGACATCAGACTATAATCAGAGAGTGACGTAAAGTGTACATTCCTACATTGCATAATAACCTATTCTTATTCAGTATGATATTACTGTATGGAACTTTATTTTTTTAAGACCAGTATGAACTTTATATCTGAAAACAATATATTGAAATCCCGACCCTAAAAAGGCAAGTAACCTCAAAATGGTTTTATTAATTTAACAACACAAAAGAAACAACTGTCTTGCTTGTGTTTAGTGATTTGCGTCTATGCCCAGACTCTTCATCAGAGTTACAATGATCTCCAGTCCTGTGTGTTGCGAGAACACAACTTATGATCTCCTGAGAAAAATGTACATCCTGAGATGAAAGAGAATCCGCATTAGTTTTTGTCCTTACAGGTTTTCTTTTGGTCAGGTTGTGAGTTCCCTTTATTTTGCTTCATGTACACAGTTTAGCTATGACCACATCATCTGCTTGATGCTGAGTAGCCATGGAAGAATTACAAATTGGAGCCTACCTGGTAGAATGAACTCCTGTCAACTTTAGGCCAAATTCTGCAATAATTTCACAAGACTGAACCCCAAATTATGTGGGAATTATCAATTTGACATGCAGATAAATAACTTCAGTGTAGGCAAAATGTGGTTTAATATAGAAATTAATAATTTATGACATATTTAATTTGGAGAGAGATTGTACATATACTAGACATTCAAAACCTAAAATATACTCTCAGCCTTTTTCAGATGCATGTCTTGCAGTCAGCACTGTAGACAGTGAACAACTATACAGAGAATTTTGCAACATGATAGGCTTTCATCCTAAAGTAGTAGTATCTTTTTGAGGGAAAGCTCCATGAAATACTCAAACCTACTAAAATGAGTGAATAAAAGGTCCTTTACAGCTCCAAGCCAAAGATACTCATGAATCTTAAGCAGGCTTTGATGCTATCTCTGTGTCTCCTATGCTTCAGTTATTTTCTGAAACTTGCTAAGACCTAAGGTGGTTAAGAAGATGAGGAACAGTGGAAATACACCATATTTTTTGTGAATTGAATGTTTGGAGATGCTATGATTCACAGCTCTCCAAACTGTGTCCAAATGTTCATTTTCCATGTGGTAAGACTTGTTTAAAAATAGAATATTTTTCATGAAAGAAGCAGAAAACCACTTCTACATGCAGCAGTGTCTTACTGCAAAATATCAGACTCAGAGACACTAAAGCTTTTCAGAGAAATAGCCGAATATGTATTAGTAGTGAAAGTCATCCCAAAAGCGTCTTCTTGCAGCTAGCTGATGAACTTTCTAAAGAAATTCACAAAAATATAATGAGGAGAATGGCAGTCTCATTGGTTGAATTGTGGGTGGTGTTATTAGAGTAGCAGCACAACTCAGGCACTTTGAGACTGAAAGAGTGTAAACTCTCCTGCCAGATTCATCTGTACATCAGGTACAGGTAGTTCATGGCCTGCTGTAAAAGCTAAGACGCCAAAGATGGGTTTCTCTTCTGATTGCATCTGCACAGCTGGAACAATGACCATTTCCAGTTCATTCCTCAGCGACAGCAGTGACCTGACAGTCACACGTGCCAGCTCAGCTGCTTCTGAGCCTTCCTAACCTGTTTCAACTCAGATGAGACCAGTTAGGAGAGACTTTCTGTTTGAACTGCTTGAGCTTGCTGGATTCATTTTTAGTGAACCAGATGCACTCTTGCATCTCAGCCTGCCAGTAGCCCTTGCCAGAGGGAGAGTTCCAAGCAGCTGGGGACAGCCTGTGGGCAGTAACTTCTTTAGTCAGCACAGCTCTAGCTGGAAAAAGAAGTGTGTCCACGTCAGGGGATCCTTGCTACCAAGTGTGCTTGCCTCAGACTCATTCTCTCCTTTACCTGAGAGATGCTCCCAAAAGGTATCAGAAGGCATGTGGATATTTCAACCCTAGTTATTTTTGTGAAACAACTTAGTTTTCATAGTGTTCTAAGATAAACTGAAGAAGGCCATACTATTTGGAATAAAATGTGAACCCAAAATTCAGTGTTGTGAAACTTAGGTCTGGAAGCAGATGCTTTCCTTTCCAGGCATCTACAGCTTCCATTTATTGTGATGGCAGAGTTGTGAGATATGAGGGCTTTAATTTGTCACTCGCTCAAGGCTGTCTTGAATGGAAGGAGGAAGAAAGTGTTTCTGATTTGAGTTCTTTTAATGAAAACATACGGTATTTTCCTGTTGGACACTGCTTAGGGACTTGGAGTGTTACTAATAATGTAAGTAGGTGTTAATTTGTGGGCATAGTTCAGGAAAGGTCATAATAAGCCATACAGTCAGTTTGTCAAGTTTATCTGTAATGTAAAACTTACTCATAGAAGGATGATGTCTGTAACTGTATGCATCAGATAACACACCTACACATCACTTAAATATGTTAGTACCATCTGAATTCTTCGTGATTTTTTTAAAAGTATGAGTAAGTGTTTCAGTGACTCATGTATAAAAGATTTGGGGAAACCAAACAACTCAGCCGGGGGAGAACTGAGTAGGAAGTGGCCTGATTGCCATGGGGACAGAACGAGAACAGATGTGGCAGTGAAGGCACAGTGGTACTGAGATGTCCTACAGCTCTCCAGCAATATCAAAATATTGTTTTAAGGCATTCGTGAGGCATATTAAAGCAAGTAACTACCTGCCTTGTCAAGATACTTTTAATTTTTATCTATTGTTTCCTAGTTAGGTATTACCTTCCTTTATACTGATACATGATTTTTATCTGTGCAATTATTTTTTCTGTCTGAAAAAAAATTAGTTTTCCTGTGTTGCCACTCTGTCCTTCTGGGCTTCAGATCTAACGCAAACTCCACAGAAGTATTTTCTAATCTTTTTTTTTTTTAAATTTTTCTCCCCAAGGGTCACATTTTTCCAACAAGCTGTAATGTTTTCTTTTGAAAAATGTCTTCCAATTTGAAATAAATATCTTGGATTACAGTATATTACAGAGGGTACAGCTACTACATATAAATGGAGTTTTAAATCTGAAGTTGATTTTTCTTAAGGCTTCTAGTATTTTTTTTTGTGAGCTTAAATCTTTGGTATTTTTAAGCAATCCAGATTCCTGGAACATCTTGACATTTAAGACTGTGGATGTTTTTAAAATTGGTCAGTTTTAGAACAGATTCAAAGCATCAAGGGATTTCATTAGAAGCATCCAAGAGGTCATCTTTTCAAAGAATTAAATTCTAAAGTTCCCCTGGATACAATATTTGTTGTAAAGCAGTGGTTTGTTACAAAGCCTAAAAAATGGAAGTTTAGTTTTAATAAAGTATTTTGTTTCATATTCTGCCAAAAATGTAGCAAGCTACTACTAAATTATGGCATTTGCAGCAATACTGCATGTCATTGTTAGGAGAGACTATAGTCTGCTTCACAGATTTTTACAGTAACAGGGAGATAGGATCTTACATATAAGAAAAGTCCAGAACATAATGCTTGCTAATCCTGTTGTACAAATAGGATCTGGTGAGTTTGAAAGTACTGTGACATGTTTATGCATTGGAAAAATATCACCTTGATTACTTGTTTGGGTGCTAGTAATACCATTTAGTATGTGGGGGTTTTATATTAAGGTCTGAAATGGGGCAAAATTAATTAAAGGAAGCCGGAGGGTTCTAATTTTCCCAAGGAATTCTATGACTCTCATTTATTGGCATCTCTTAAATGCTGATTCTTAAAACAGATCATAGCATGTGCGATGTTCATGCAGTGCCACACCCCAGGAGGACTGTAAGGCATAAACCAAAAAGGTTACTTTAAAGGAATATAGCAATAACAGGAACTCCCCTATTATGGCAGTGCTTATCTGCATGATAGATGCTAAATTCTCTTCCCTCCTCATTTCATCAACAGAAGTTAGAATATTTAAATAAAGAAGGGATACTATAAAATAACCTATATATAAAAATTGACAATATGTGTGCTGTTGAATGTTTCCAAGTTGTCACTATCCAAGGGACTAACCACAGTGTTATGAAAGACAGTGCTACTGAATTGTGAGAGTCAATGACACACTAGACTCCAGGTCGCTGGAAGGGACTAAGCATTTGAGGTTTTTATCAGTCTTATCTTCCATGAATTTGCTTACACCTATCTATCTGTTTTCACAGCCTGTGGCTGTTTAACATATTTCGAAATTCTTTTCCTCTCTCCCTTTTATCACCAATCCTAGGAACTAATGATAGTCAGGGTCAGAAGATTAGTACTTTGTGCTTAATCTAGAGAAAGCTGTTTCTGTAGTTCTTGCAGAACCCCTGAGGGAACAGGGTTTTAGTACAGAGCTACAAATTCACTATATAATTTTTAACAATGTTCTTTTACTTTTGAATATTAATTTACAACAGAGTTAAAAAAATGGGGTAAGATGGTACACATGAATCTAGTAGTGTCCCTGCTGGCATGCTGAGACCCTCTGTTAACACTGGGAAACATGACTTCTAGTTCCACTGTGTTCATGCATTTGATGCTAAACAGTAATTGAGTAAAAGACAGATACTCCAGTTATTGTGGATTTGAATCCAAACTGATGTTCTCCTAGCTTAGTCCAGTATAGTTGGCCATAGCATGCTTGATGACCTTCATGATTTTTGTATTACCATAGCATAGTAATAGGAGGAAGATTTTTCCTACACTCTGGATTATGGAGCTAAGGAAGAAAAGCAACCCAAATCTCCTATTCCAAGAGTGTGGACTTACATTTCATTATTATCACAAAAGGTGGACACACTTAGCAATGCCTTCTGGAAGTCTAAAAGGAGTACCTGAGTAGAGTTATGGCAGTTCTGTAGGGTATGCTTCCTACATTTTTCTTTTACCTCTAAGTTTTAAATTTTATTTGCCTCCCATCTCTGGAGACAAATTATGTGTTCTGAACCTCACCTCAGAGAACTGAAGAGCCCTATGAAACTGTTAGTATCTTTTCTCATCCTGCAACATACACAGATTTTATTTCTATGTTTAAATATTATCTTACAGAATAAAAATAAGAGTACAAGGACACCTCTATGGAAACTAACCTGAATTTTGAGGATATATAATTTTTTGAAACAATTGGTGTCATATGTTGATTTCAGTTCTTGCTGATGTTTTTAAGCTTACAGGTGCTGTTCATGCCATATGGTTATATGTGGTGCTGCAATCTTACTGCATTATTCTTGAAAAAAATACTAATACCAAGAATTATATAAAACTTAATTGCTAAACCAGAAATAAAAGTATGAAATAATTTATTGTCTATAAACCTTATTAGCCAAGTTAATTTGTCTGAATTCTGCTTCAATTTATGACAGTTTGGCTCTTTGTTAAGATACCTTACCTTCTTTGGATTAAATACAGAGAAGGCTTACAGGAGTCCTGGTATCCAAGAAAATAATGAATGTCTGAACAGATGATTGACAATTATCTGATTTATTCAGTTTAATAACTTACTGTTGTCCTGGGAGTTTTTTAAGCTGAATGATCTGCCTTGCTTTTACAGTAAGGAAGAAACATACCCAGGTGTTACCACAGGTCAGCTGATAAGGAGTACCTTGCTGTCAGTAAATCTGTTGTTTGTCTTTCTCTGTCCAAAGCCAACTTCCTCATTGCAGAACTCTGGCTTTCCCTGAAACTGGATAGATTAGCCTGAGTTGGAAGCAGTTTCAAACCTGATCAATGGAGCTTTTTTTTTTTTTTCCTAAGGAATAACAAGAAGGAAGAAAAAGAATAAAAAATAAGTGAATCTTCAAGTTAAATATAGTAGATCTAACCCTAGAGAAGTGTGTCTTGCATGGTGGT
Source organism: Grallaria varia (assembly GCA_013396735.1). Classification (NCBI taxonomy): domain Eukaryota; kingdom Metazoa; phylum Chordata; class Aves; order Passeriformes; family Formicariidae; genus Grallaria; species Grallaria varia. The sequence goes on along the minus strand of VWZG01004483.1, from coordinate 1,592,758 downwards.
AACTAGAACTCTGATAGATACACACCTACACCAGTTTAAAATTCACTGTCATAGGCTATCCTGGCAATAGCAGTAAGGCAGATCTCAGTGCAGCATAGTCAGTGGTGTGGTCAGCTCAGGAAGGCATATTTAAAGCTAGCAGGGACACACGAAGCTGTCAGTGCTTCAGTGCACATGTACCTTTACTGTCCCTGCAGAAGAGGGGATGTCCTGACAGTGGGTGTATGCCAGTTCACTGTATTTGATTTCCAGTTGGCTCAGCATTGTTGGATTGTTTGCAAGGTATTCAAAGCACCTCTTAAAAATACATCAGTGACCTGGCACTTGACTATTTTGAATGTGGGTGTACCCCGAAGGTTGCAGTCTGCTCTTTGGTATACATTTGATTCTGGGGAAGGGAAGGCAAACTTTCCAGTCTTTACTGGGAAGTGATCCATATCATTCCCACTCATTTGCACAAGCCTCCAGCCTAGCAGTACTTACTCGTTGCCCTCTGAATGTTGCTCCTTAAGCCTGGATGGTCCTTCTAGTTGCCTGGCATGAAAACTGTGATGGCTCATGTTCTACACACTTGAAGTCTTTTGTTCTTAGCTGTTGCTCTGTAGAGAAGAAACCCAAAATAGTATTGATTCAAGTGTATGATGCTTCTAAGTAACCTGCCTGGAAAACCCAGTTGTAGGAGATGGGATGATGGTGCAAAGGGAAAGAGCTGTTCTCATGCGAATCCTCAGATTGGGGGATCTGCTGTCTCAGCCAGGGGGCAGAAAGCAAATCAGAGCAGGCCTGATGGTGACATCTTTCTTTGTTAGAGCTTCCCTGATGAATTTTGGGAGAAAAAGGTAACCACATTTTTTAAAAGAAATTCCATATGAACTTTGCAGACTGTAGTAATTAGATATGTAATAATAACCTTGTGTCCGTATTTCATAATTTAGTTATGCATTTAAACTGTTCTGTTAGAGCTACTTTTTTGCTATGATTAAAGAATCTTTGTTTCACTGACCCCAGTATTAATGTACTCCAGATTCTGTTTCTTTAGAAAAGTAACAGATGTGCACAGTTTGGTGCAATTTTCAGATGAGCAATGCTGTTTATAATGAATTTTCCTGAGACCACCCAACTCATTTCACTTGTAACTTGAACTATGTCCAGGTGCTGATCTCAGGAGATGTAAAAGAGATGTAATAATCCCATGCCCCACCCAGTTCAAAAGACATGACTTAGTATAGATGGAATTTAAATATCTATACTTTGAATCTACATAGAAAGCAAAGGTTTTATCTTGTATGCCATGAAAAATGGAGGTGGAAATAACATTCTTGCATTCATTTATCAAGTATTCATAGGATCTGAAGATGTATATTGACAATATCTGAATGAAATAAAATTATGAAACAAAGATGAACAGGTGAAAAAGCACAACACAGCAAGTAAAACCGATGAAACAGAGATTTATCCTGGAAAACACAGATTTATTAAGCGCAGAAAAAAGTCAGAAATGTAGGATTAAATATAGCTTGGGATGAGGTGTGAGTCTGCAACACAATGCATCATGAATTGTTAGAAACAGCTGCAATAAATTTTGTGCTGCATTAACCAAAACATAGTGTGCTTCAGAGCTGTCTCTATCTGGGTCAGTGTATTTATTGTCAAACATTTAACATACACACACACACAAAAAGAATTGATAGGCTTTAGGGATGTTAGACAGCAAATATTGAGGAACTCTGGGTGACAGAAAGTGAAACTTCAATTCATATTTCTGCATTGATAGGAAATCCTAGAGACTCAATCACATCAGTTGGAACAACTCCCAAAGAAATAAAGAAGCTCTGAATGGCTCAAGACCATGAAAATTAAACATACAGTTCTGAATTGACAGTAATTGGTACTGAATGAAACAGATTTTTTTTCTGTCTTGACATTCATTGTACTTTATACTTAACATTTAGTGCAGTGTTATTTTGAGAATATAAACTGAGAACTCAGAAAAATGCACTGAAAGGTTCCTATGGCAACCATAGTGTGCAAATTATCTATGTGAACATTATGATCGCAGTAATGTGACACTGTGGTGTTGAGCCTTGCTGTTTGGCAGGTATGTATTTTACAATAAGTTAAGTGATGAATGGCATTAAAAACAATCATCTGAATTTTTTTTTTCCCCCGAGAGAATTGCCTACAATGTGATCCAAGGAATTTCTTTAAATTTTCTGAAAGCACCTTGACTGGAGGGTTCTGAGCTGCATATAGGAAAAAACATAGACAAACCATATAGCAAACTATCTGTTTTTTAGGCACAGTGAATACCCAGCCCTGTCCTCTGACAACAATCATTCTCCAGTCAGAACATGAGGATTTTCATAATTGTGTGCAGTTGTGTCACGACAGCCAATGTGTGAAAACTGAGGTTGATGGGATGCTGTGATCCCCCTGCTCTCAATGGCTTTTGTGTTTGCTTAGCTGCTTGCCAGCAATGAAGATGCTTTTTCAGCATCTTCCTTTCAGCTGAAGCCAGAAATACCAAATGCAAAGGAAACAGTGCTGCTGAAAGATATTTTTTTTTTAGTTGAAAATAAATAAATTCCTTAATCATTGCACCTCACTGTTATCTTTTTTCCTCTCTCTTTTTAAACTAGCAGGCAAACTGTCTCTTCAGTAATTCTTGTGTGCTAGTTGTAATGAAATTCCACATTTTCTCACTTGGAAATGAAAAAATATTTTGTCAGTGCCTTGGTTACACATTCTGTGGTAGATATTAGAAACAATCTGCTTTTTATAGTCTTAGTGGTCTTGACTTGACTACATCCCTGACTTTTGAAGAGTGACCTGTCTTGCTTTATAACAAAAGGCTTATGCTTTTAAGCCTGAACATAAAATCTTCCCAGTCTCTACTTTTGTTTAGTTTTAAAATAATCTTTTGAGGAAATCAGTTTGTTGTTTTGTTGTCATTTGGTTTGAGCTTTTTTCTGTTTTTCTTTACAAAGTTAAAAGAAATGTTGAAAATTATATTAGAAATGTATGGGACGTAACCTTCGTTGCTGCTGTTTCCCAGGAAACGGATCAGAGCAGCATGGAATTTATCTAAAGCTTCCAGATCCGGTGCAGAAAAAGTGAAGGCAGGTCAAAAAACTGTCTTTTAAGGCAGTGACTGCTAAGGACCTTTTACAAAGCTGTGGTGTGAGAATTTTGTGGAGAGTGAAGTCTAAGCAGGGGAGCTTTTTGGTGGGTCTGCAGTGCAATTTTGGGCAATTCTACAGCCTTTAATTGCAGTTACTCAGGAAGGCTGTATTTGGACAATCCATTCCCATGGGGACCACAAGTAGTTCCTGGGGTTGTCAGATTGCTTGTGATCAAGTGGCTGCAAAGGTGCCTTGGAAGTCCCTGGACTTGTGCCACCTGGGCTGTGAGCGTGAGCAGGTGTGTTTTCCATCTGCAGCTGTGACTGTGCCCCATGGCAGTGCCAGGATGCTGCCTCTGCTTGTCCTGGTTTTGGGGAACAGAGAAGCTATAAACCCCTTAGTCCAGGAGATACTCACCTGCCTTGAAAGTCCTTCTGTCCCACTGTTTATCTGTGGAAAAACATTTGACTTCAGAGCACTGGAATTATGAAATAAAAGCAAAGTATTCAAGTATTGTGTTTATGTCAGTTGTTTGTAATGATGAAGCTTCCTGGTGTTGCTAATAAATTACGATGTCCCGTTGTGGTACTGCAGCTGTTACTACAATTGGACTAACATTGCCTTCCTATGGATAGGGAGATTAGATTAGCATGTGCACCCATTTTGGCAAAACCCTCACATTAACAATACTTATTTTTGCTTTGGCTTTTTCTGGAAAGTTCATATTGTCTGGCCATGACTGTATAGTTTTTAATTTGCAACCTTCTTTAGGGCCCCTTCTGTCTTCCCTTGAAAGCAGGGCTTCTGCATGTCGTCCTTATGTGATCTTAACTTTGTGTTCTGCTGATAGTGAATTTAAGCTAGAGCTGGTTGAGTGTTTTCCATCAGAACGAATTTCAGCTAGAAATGTCTGTAATACAAATTTAGCAAAAAAAGAATTTTTACTGATTTTTTAAAGAAATAGCTTTTTTAATAGGAAAATCAAAGCATTTTATTCTGTTGCATTTAGTTCAACCTGATTGATTATATTCTATTTTATGTAATTGACCTTGAGGATTTTATCTTTGAGTCAGTTGAAAGAACAAAAACAAAGCTCTGGAAACTGTATGGCACACTGAAACTATTCTTGATAACAAGTGATATATTTTGCAAAACTTTTTTCCCCTGAAAAAATTGGTGAATTCCTTCAAAAATAGCTGAGTTCTCTGTATGAGTGACAGATGTAAGCACATTTTGCATGTGTTTCTAAAGACTGTTCCAAGAAGATAAGGTGCTTACAGATGTTTGGTCAAGTGTTGAGATGCTCCTGTACTCCCGTTGTGAAAGGGACAAGTGTGTTACTCAGAACTTGTCATATTAAGAAATAGCAAGCAATGGAACATTATTTTAAAAAGAAAGATGCAACTTTTTCTAGTTCAGTAAAGCCTAGAACTTGATGTTAGCTTAAGTACAACCAGAGATGATGGAACCCACAGGAACAAGTGGTTTTGTTGTATATCAATACTAACAGGCATTAGAAAATATTAGTAACCAAGACTGTGAAAGATTTAAAAAAAAAAAGTTAATGTTTGCACTTTTGTTTTACACAGTTATAAACAATTTCAAAGTTTGATATTTCTTCTTTCAGAATGATCAGTCTATGCAAGATATGCAGATAATGGGAGGAGACGATCTTTCAAAGCTGACTGGGAAGGTTTGTTAATTTTAAATTTAAGAACGAAAATAAATCCACTAAAAACACTTGAGAAAATCTGTGTAAATTTGCACATGAACTGTCAGATACTAATACTGGAATCAAAGATATTTTTCAGTCTGTATTAAATTGCTGTGATGCCATTGCTTTCAGGCTGCAGATGCCCCAAAAGGTCAGAATGTAGCCCCTCCATCCTAGTGTGGGGAGTTCCCAGTAGTTATAAATGTACCACCAGTGAAATTGTGGCCAAAATTTGTGCTGTAGTGTTTCCCCTGAGCTTGTTTATGTCTTGGAGTCTTGTTCTTACTGCTTTCAATAGGTGCAAACAAGCAAACTGCACATTGAATATCCCTGTTGAATTAATCACATGAGTTTAATACCATTTTGCCTACTGCACAGAATTATGTTGTGGAACCTTTCAGTCAAAGAATCAAATGGGATTTTTTTTATTTCAGCATCAGGCTGGCTGTATGACTGAATGTGCACTATGCTTGACCATTGAGGTAATGAGAGAGTGGTTTCAGGCAGTGAAAAGGCTATTTTCATGCAACCGTGGTAATACAAAGCAGCACTTTGAAGAGGAAGGAAGCCTGATTTCATTAGGCAAGTGGTCTGTGTGGAAAATGGTCAGAAAATGGAGTCTTTACTTATGCATTAAGGCAACATAATACTTATCTTGTTAGTTGTACTGTACGTGCAGGTACTGTTTTATTAGTTGGTACTAGATAATATCAGTTTCTTCAAAGCACTCAAAGGTAGCACTAGCAAACTCATTTGTTTTGTTGTACTGTAGTAAACATGAAAGAGTAAAACTTTACTTTAAATGTTTCAATAATATTAAATAGGTTTTGATGCAGCTAGAACTTAAATGAAAAAAATAGTTAGAATATTTTAGTGATACATGTGTATTCACTTTGCACTTCTAAACACTCCTGCTAGGTGTTGTTTCCAAATTACCACTAAAGCATTAATCATGTTTTTGGGAAATACTGATTAATTTGCTGCTTTTTAATATTCAAACCCTGGAGTTACCTGTTTTTCTGTGATGATTTTGCACGTTTCTGTACTTCATAGGCAGAACTGGCAGTGCACCTATTGATCTTACCTAACATTGTATACCTCTTTCCCAGGTAGTCCAAACACTTTCTAAACTTCCAGGCCCAGCTCCCCTTCCCCATCTTCCTATCCCACATTTTCTTGATTAATGGTTTCAATTATCAATATTTTTTCCAGACATAATATTTCTTGTATAATTTGAATTCACTGGGGCAAAACATTATTTTTTGCAGGACTGTTGTATATTTCTGTGTGTGTCCATGTGTGCATGAGAGAGAAGGAAAATTTCACAAGTTCTGCTCTTGTCGTTTTACTAAAACGAAAGTCCTGGTAACTTTTTTCTCATTGGCATGGCTCTCCTATTCTCAGGTATGGAATGGGACACAAAATTGGGAGGCGAGGAAATACTTGGGGAGAAAACTGACCAGCATCCTGGTTTAGGGTTGCTGGGTAAGAAGGCTGGGATGCTGGATTGGTGTGAAGAGGCTGGTTTGCGAGCACAGGCGGTTGCTGATCAGGAAGGAGCCCAGTGCTGGAAGCTGGGTGTGGAGGCAGGAGCGGAGCAGGAAGGGTTGCTGGGACTGCCAGGGGAGCACACGTGATGGAAGGGCATATTCAGCACTTGTTTGTAAGCGTGGCTGTCTGTGACACAGGTGATGTATGAATTATGAAGTAGCGCTTTCCCTAGGACATGTCAGAATGGGGTTTCCTTAAGACTGATTGAGAAGCTGGAATGCAAAGCTTAGGCTCAAATGTTCATGCTTACATGTCTAAAGGTGGATATGTGAAGGAGTGGCCTTAGATCAGGGATGCCGACTCCTCCATCTGTTGCTGACTTCAGCAGCCAGTGCAAGCATTCAGCACATTTCCCCGATCAGCTATTTGTGGGCTGATTCAGAGCCTCCTACAGGCCGAGGAAATCTTTCCTTGAAGTGTTTTTTAATACCTCTGTTTAGCTGCTGGCTTTTAAAACTGCTGGCTGTAAGAACCATCCAAAGTCACTGAGTGATACAGTTAAAGACTTACTGATGGAATTCGAATTCCCTGCTCTTAAGCGAGCTGGGTCCTGGTTCTGCCTGCATGGAGTACTTATTAAGAAAAGATTGTAATTATATTGAAAAATTGATATACCAGGTTAAGTCCCATGAACTTACTGATTATGAAAGGTGTTTTCAAAAACACCAGCATGGGTTTGGAATATTGGAAGGTTCATTAAGTTTCTGTGAAGTTCAAAAGCATCAATAAATGTAAACCATTTTGAAACCTACAGACAAAAGATTCTGAGATTTCGATCTTAGAGTTCTCTTCATTAAGTAATAATACCTGGAACCTCAGCTACCCTATAACCTTGGTGAACAACTAAGGCATGTTCATGCTTTACTTATTATTGGAAAAAAAGATTACTGAGTGAACATGGTGGTATATAATAATGTGGGTTTTTTTCTGAGAAAGCTTAAAGAAAGCTAATTAAAAAGAGGCTGTTAAGGATAATAGCTCTTCAGAAGAAAGAATATGTTCTCTGTACTTCTCTACAATATGCTTTTGTTTATAAAAACATTATAAGCCTGGGAAAAACGTATAATGACCTAAACCATGAAAAAGAGAAATATGAGAGTTAGCACATAGACCCAAACTGCCCAAAGTGTTACTTGAAGAAAATCATCCCCCATTTGAGATTCTTCTTCAGTGAAGAAGGTCAGAGGCAAGAATGAAGTTTTCCATGTCATGAATCATTAATAAAGGTACTTGAAGAATGAGTCCTGATATAGCTTCGAACTCTAATGCTTTGTGACCATTTCCATGCAGGAAAAATACATAATTTAAAAATCTCTTTTTTAATGACGTAATTGGTGAACATGAAATTCTCAGTAGCTGATTTCATAGTTAAGTAGCTGATTAGTTTTCAATTACTTTAAAGCTGAAATGCTCATTTGGCTAAAATTTATCATTAGTATTGTAAAGAGGAATAAATTTTGAAGAGGGGAGGTAATGAATTACTGTCCAGAAAATTGTTTCAAAGCAAAATGGCATTGAAAACTTATGACAATTAAGTGAAAGAAGAAATAATACAACCCTATTTAGCATCAAAACTGTAATTACACTGTATAATACTGTGAAAAGTCCTAACGTATTTTCAAGTATTTGTGATACTTAAACAAAGTAAATTTTAAAGCATCTAGAAACTTTAGTAGATTAGGTTGTACCAGAGTTGTGAGTATCATTGCCATTTATCTCTTACACTTTTATGGGTGTATATTTTGTCTGAAGACCTTTGGAGCAGGTTCTGTAGTCCAAAGCCTCCACTGACAAGGATTGTTTTGTGTATAATTCCATATGTAAAATATGTCCTGTAACCTTTCAAAAAAGCTCCTATACCACTTTGACTCATCTCCTTGCAAATGCGACAAGTTAGGTAAAATCCTAAATTTAAAGTTTATATCATTTTGCAATAAAATACTTATTGCAATTGTATAATGTATTTGATGTCAAAATTAGATCCATATATTTTTGTCATTCCCATTATTTCTACATAACGTTCAATGTGAACAAAATTAATCATTATTATTTGTTAGGTTAATAAGACCTTGAATTAAAACAAAATAGTTCTACAGTTAGTATAGTAGAATTATGGAGCCAGGGAATTTCTGCTATTCCATCTGTTGATGCTTATGTTCTTTATGAATTCCCCTTGTTCATATTAAATACATCTTGTTGACAGCCAGTGGTTTTAAGCGCTGTTTCTCTTAACATTCTCCTAAATGTGTTAGCACTTCAGTGTTTAGTAAAACACACGTGACAGTTGTGTAACACAATGTTTTATTTTCTAGATTAAAATACATACTATACTCACTGTTCCAGGTTTGTTTCTCATAATTCTGTTGGTTCTATACTTCTTATTTTTCTCTCCTTCAGTATTCACTGCCTTGACTAATGTTGTAATTTTTTGCTCTATAAGTATTCCTTTCCAGAATAACGCCCATAAATTTGCAGAAAAAATAATTGCATTCTCTTTGGAACATTATGTACACAAGAGACAATTTCTATGACAATAAAGGTATACAAAATCCACTATATACTTCTGCAATAGTCATGTCCCCCACTTATTTCAACATCTTACTATATTCTTATCAGACATGCAGCCTTGCCTTTTTCATCTTTTCAAAGGTTGATTTAATGTGTCTTGAAGCGTTCTACATCTTCAGTACCTCTGCCTAACTGCCATCTTTACTCACTTCTGTTGTTCTGCGTTTTTTATTAATTAGTTTGATACTGTTTGTTCTTCTGACAGTTGTCATCCTTAACTCCTTTTTAGAAAGTAAAAGACACGATTTTTTCCCTTCCCCAAAGTCAATCACCTTTCTTTGCACTTCCTTCTTAGGTAATCTGTTCTACTGCTCATCATTATTTTCTTTTGTTGTTGTTGTTCTGGAGAGAGGAAAGTAAAAAAAAAACCTTCCCAGCTTTCCCATCCCATTTTTCACATGGGCTCTGCACAGCCACTGCCTACCTGCTTCTATATCATACGTGTTTATAATTCTATTTCACCTGTGTCCTGAAAATCCTCATCAAATTCCAGATGATCAGAAGATTATATTTCTGTCAAGTAAGGAAATGGTGATTCATTCCTGCATTGCCCTTAGGTTAATTATGGTAGTCTGTTCTACTTACGCACTACAGAAGGGATGCTGTATATATGGCTGCAAGTGGAACATGAGTGTGCACAGCATTCGAGACGATACTCTCTAAGAACAAAGCACCAGGCCCTCCCTTATGTCCCCCACTCTGTTAACTCTTGGAGATTCTGAACCACTTGTACAAAATTTAAGTAGCTGAAGTCTGTATATGTGGACTTGTAACACTCCAACAAAGTTGCTCCCATCAGCAGCTGACACTGACCAAACCAAGTGTCAAAAAGAAAAACATTTTTGAGATATCTTATCAGTCCTTTCAGGAATGCCACGAGATGTGGATGAGCCCAGCAGAAAAGATTCAAATCAGACATATGTGACCTTTTCTAGAACCCTGTAGGAGGTTCATACTTAAATGCCTCATTTCTCAAAAGTCTTTCATATTATTTTTTAACATTGTGATGAAGTGCTAATATATGTGGATTCCATTCTTGTGTGCATACCATAAAATGATTTCACTTCACACAGGAGTCCTTGTTGCTCCCTTAGGACCTCTTCACGGAAACTTGATGCATTATTGTTTAACCTTGGTTTAATGATGATTCTTCAGCTCTATGGCACTTCTCCTTCAAGCTTAACTTAAGTTTTTGCAAAATGTCTCATGTAACCAGTAGTACCTGAGGTTTTCCAGGTGCGTTGCTAAGAAAGCAAGTACTGCAGGGGTGATGAGTGAATTCATAATGCATTAAAAATTCAGTGTGAAGAATCACATCAATTTATGTATTTGTGATGATATGCAGTACACATGAAAAGGTTTTCTTAGAAATAATCTAACTGAAAATGCAGACTTCTGAGTGGAAATTGAACTCAAGGGAATGAAAATACACTGTATTGACACCCTCTACCTCTTCCCCGCTTAAAAAAGGAAAAAAGACATAAGCAAAAAGATGTACTTTTTGTGCATGCATGTTTTGTTGGTTTGGGGTTTTGAGTTTTTTTCCCACAAATATGGAACTGGATGCATAAAAGCACTCACCTCTTCCAGCAACTGTGTATTCATGCATATTTTATAAGCTGGTATAACTAATAATATGTTACAAGTACCCCCAAATAGTTTAAAAATAGTTCTATCCAAGAAGAGAGGAAGGAACTCAGGCTGTCAATAGGGATTTGATGATAAAAGTATTTCCAACAGTCCAAATTTCCATGTATTTTCTCCGCTTGTTAGACCACCATTATCACCATACCAAATAGGGTGAGAGATCTCTCTAGGCTTGTATCATGTCTTCAGCAGCAGACAACTGGAATTTTATTAGAGAAAGAATATGTGAAACATAGCAAGAATAGAGGCTTACAAAATCCGCAGTCATTTTCAATACATTCAGTGCTAAGAACTGTTATCCACATCTGTGTCATCTCTTTGTACCACCTGTTAAGCCTCTAGTTCCACTCCAGCAAGGATTTTCATATTTAACTATCACATGAAAAAGTTCCTTCTTCTAAGCTTTCTACTTGCTTACCTTCAGTGAGCTTTTTCAAGACTTTGGTACAGCTGTCTTTTTAATTGCTTCCTTAATTTCAGCCAATCTTGCCACATTAAGGTTCTTTTCTTTTCCTTTTATTTGGCCTGATCATAAACAGAGCTTTGTTTAGAGATTCCTTTATCTTAAAGTACAAAAACACTTTGTCTGAACTTCTGGGTGTTTAGAATGAAGGGTCGCAGATGATAATTTCTTCACTGTACCTACAGTGTCTCTCTTGAACTACCAACAATTTTGATTTAGGGACTTGATGGAGAAGCCTCTCTACCTCAAGCATGTTTTACCAATAGTCAACTGTCATCACTGCTAAAATGGTGAAGTTAATTTCTTTTCTGAATTTGAATAATTTTTTGTCTTTTGCTTTTGCCTTTTTTAATACCTTTGCCTACTGGATTGAGCAGCTTGCCATTATCAAATTTATGTTGCCATATGGTTGCATATTTGCCTATCACACAGTCATTACTTCAGCTTCTTTTAGATAAACTAATACATTGGGAGCCTGCTGTACAATATTGTCATACTGTAGGATGTAAATGAGACAAGGTTTGAAGGTGGAATTAATAAAGGGAAGTTAGAAGTAGCCAATTGATGTAGTTGGAAAAAACAAAACTTCAAGCATGCAGATCCTTCTGTTGGACTGAACAAAATCAGCAAACTTCAAGCTAAGTACAGATTGGGAGAAATTCTTAATTTTAACCTAATGTAGTAATCAGACAATTTAGGATAAGAAAAGTGATTGCCCTACTTAATCACCCGCCCTGTGACCAGAGGGGCAGATAAAAATGTTAAGAATTCCTCTGAACTAAAATAAGAGTGCAAATTATCAGCTGTGGAACACTGATAAATGAGTTGGAGGGCAGCTGCAGTGGGGGATTATAATGTGCTGTAAAGCCAGTATTTTATTCAGTCCATGATTTCGAGTGCATACAGCAGTTCTGAATTTTTGTTCCCAGGCTCAGCTGTTGAAGGTATTTTGTGGTCTCTCTGAGGTTGTGGGCTGAAAGGTCAAAGTTCTTTTGTGAAAAATGTTCTCCCACTGGGAAATGGGCTGTTAATTAAGTTAAAGCTATTACTTCCTGATACAAACCTTACTTCACCGTAAGGTAGTTTTTTTAAGTCTCAAAACGTTCTTCTTACTTTTAAACTCTTTCTGTTTTGGTTTGGTTTGGGGTTTTTTTAAAGTATGTGCATGTTAATCTACTGATTTACTGCTGAAACATTTAAGGAGAAAATACCCTTTGGATGTACCTACCTGATTCTCTTGCTATACATGCAAGGGCTGAGTTTGTCCTCTGAGCTGTAGTATTGCATTAAGTACAGTTGTTTATTTGATTACTTCAGTGTAGTTTCAGCTTTCAAGGAAATACTGCCCCTTTCTAAATTTGCAAGTTAGCATTTTACCTTATTAAAATTTTACATTTTATATTAATTCAAAGACAGCTTTTCCCTCAAACCCTTATTCAGTGCTAACTTCAAAGTACTGCTATTCCATAGCAATTTTTCCTTTGAAATCAGTCTTCTGAATGGAACATAAAATCAAAATCTGGGAAAAAAAATTGTTATTCTTTTCAGGAAGATTAAAAATAGTTTCCATAGCACTTACTACTGTCAGGCAGGAGGCATACATGGTCTCATTACTCTGCTTGGTCTTGTTAGCTGACATTGTTCCATTTATTACTGACCTGTGGGAAGGTAAACAATAGAAATGTATTGACTCAGTGCTGGAGTGTTTTTCAGCTTATTATAAGTCAGGATTTTTCTTACAGGTACTGTAAAAACAATCTACTCCCTTGCCGTGTATAAGCTTATGTGGCTTTAAGAAGCAGTAAACTAGAGATTTTCAACTTTTGCAGGTTTCCAGTCCATTATTAGAAATTTTAAAATTCACAGAGACATTGCAGTTAATTATAAGAGTGAAAATAAGTCTCCTTAACGTGAGACACAAATTCACATGCAATGCAGGGATTAGAAATTATTTCTTCTCCATTTTACATAGTACTAGTATTGTCAAAACCCTCCTACTTTTTCCAGATGTCTCAACACATGCTGCTATGAACCATCTTTACTACTGTCTAGAAAAGTAACTCTGTGGAGAAGAGGCAGGAATAATGGAATGCTGGTCAGACAATTTCAGGGTGCACCAAAATCCCTCCTTCTCAAGTTAGGCAATAAATACATGATCTTACACTTCTGCTGAAGTCATGTACAGGTGACTATCACTCTTGTGGTCAGACAAACCCTTCAGGCATGTCTGGATCCATGTTAATCCTCTTTCCTTCATATGAGTCATTGGTGATAAGGAAACACAGACAAGATTAAATTTCTATTGGATGGATGTATAACTGGCTGGAAAGCTGTTTTCAAGAAACAGTTAATTACGCTTCACTGCCAGACTAGGTGCATTAAAGCACGTTCTCCAGAGACTATACAGTATTTAGTTCATGACTGAAAGATGGAATTAGCATTTAATGCTGGTCACACTACCTGGAAAAAGACTACAAGATGATCTTAAGAAATTATTGTAAGAATTTGGTGCAAAGAATGACACATAACAATAAAGATGAATATTACCTTCTGTGTTTATACAGAAGTAATCTTTTGCATAAATGCAAGTGAGGGAGGACTGACTCAGTAGCAGTTCTGAACTGGAGACAACAGGTGAACCACAAGTTGCACATGAGACACCAGTGTATCTTTATAAAGGATGTAACTGTTCTACTGGAATATATAGAAAGGAGAATTATTTGTAAAGTATACAAAGTGGTTCTTTTATTCTTGCTGCTGGAAAAGGCTTCTTTCTGGTTTGGGACACCACAACTGGAGAAGGATGCTGACCAGCTGGATAGGTTCCAGAGGAGAACAAAAGAGTGATCAGAAAGCTAGTAAATATAACTTGTGAGAAGATATTGAATAAATAGGGGTTGTTTAATCTGAAGAAGAGGAAACTGAGGAAATACATCTTTCTCCAAATATAGAAGAAAAAAAAAAGAATAAAGCTTTTTCTATGTCCACTGCAAAGCAAGTTCAGGCCAAATAGCAGTAGAAGTTTTCTAACTGTACTTTTGCTCTTAGATAATGAAGTATTGAGACACATTGCCTGGGGAAGTTCTGAAGTCCTTATCATGTTCTAGAGCTGTGGTAGCAAAGAAACCTATTTGTCAATCAATTAAATGTCCCAGGACTATGCTTTTCTCTCTGTCTGTCACAGCCTTGTGTGCACTGATAGGCCTTCCTGGCCATGACCTGTGTCCCTTGGGGTCCCTACCCACTCCTGGAGGCACAGGAGCGTCAGTCCAGCTCTGCCCTAGGCTGTTGGTCCATGCCTGAGCTCTGCTCTGTGGGTATTGACCTTGAGCTCAGCTACAGCCATGCCTGTGCATTACTGCAAATGTTGATCCCGACCCCGACTCATAGACTGACTTCATCAGACTTGTCTCATCACTGTGGACCTGCCTGGAGATCAGTGGGCTGTCTTTGATCGTGGTTACTCTGGCTGGACCTGATCCCAACTTGTGGATTGACATCCCAGCTTGGCCTCAGATCTGCCTCGTCACCATGAACTCACCTGACAATATGCGCTCTTGGTTTAACAAGTCTCAGGTCTGTCTGCTCTCTTTGCTGGGGCTGTGTGGGTTGGGCCTGGCCTGATGAGGTCTCTGCAGTGCCAGCTGTGTTGCTGCCCTCAGCTCATGGCTCCCCTTCACTCCAGAGTGAGCCACCTTTGTGGCACCCTGACTAATGCAGGACTGCAGCCCTCTACTGTCACATTTGGGGTGTCCCATCTCATGCCATAGCTACTGGATAGGTCTTGTCACTAGAAGGTCTGCGCTTTTCCTTTGCCAGCAGTATGAAGAGCAGCAGGAGATGCACAGGCTGGTAGAAGGGTCAGGATGTCAGGCTGAGGGTAGGTCAGCCTCTCTTAGCAGATGCAACTCAGTTATCCTGGAGTGTTTTCCTGGTACTGAAGTGCATTTCCATCTTTAGTTCTGGTGATGTTCTTTCTTTGTCAACTCTTCTACTCTCTCCCTATATCATATATATCATATATATGTGTGTGTATGTGCGTATATAAACACATAAATATTTACATATATCACCACCAGCTGCACAAGTTTCCTGGGGGTGGTTAAACCATTACTACTGACATAATCTTCAGATGTCTACTGACTGAATCAAGTGATTTGCTTATGTCCCAGATCCCGAGCTAGTCTTTGAAACTGTTTTTCCTAGTTATGATTTCATCCAGGAAGCTTCCTTCAAGAAAATGTGTTCCCACACACCTCTCACAAGCTTCTCCTGAACATGTTTTTGGTCTCTTCGTCTTATCTAAATGACTGACATACTTCTATTCTTTCTTGAAGGAAGAAGTTTCTAGAGGAAGGGCATATTTGGACTTTTGTTGTTAAGAGGCTTTGACTTTTTACCTCCCCAGGACTAGGTGTTTCAGATACAGGGTTGTTTGTGTCAGCAGCCGAGAGGCTGAAAGTCAGGAGTGCCAAGCAGGATAACCACCAGTGAAACCTGTTATGGAAACAGCAAAAAGGAGCCACTGTGTGAGATTAATGTACATTCAACCAGAGCTCAGTCTAAATTAGTGGCTTTCTTGAGTGATATCTCCATTGCTGTCATCTGTTCACCTACTACCCGGAGTTCCCTCCACACCTTTACCAAGTGTTTTGCCATTTCAGAAGCATCCAGGTAGCAGTGTGTGGTAACATGTTTCTGCAGTGGTTGATGCATGAAGAATGCTGTGTCTCCCTATGATGCACTGTGAGTGTTAGGAGAAGCTGCGGTATGACTATAAATATGGATAATCTATATTAATAGTTTCTGTTTTGAAGATTAAAAATTATTTACATGTCAGTTAATGAAACTGTCAAAGGTGTGCTGGTTGTGAGCATGGTCCCTTCACACGCTCCTTCTCTGTGTGTTTGAGTCTTTCTCAGAACTCTCAACCATGGGATTCTGTGATGGAAAAGGAAGTTAGACAGTCTCCGTATTATGTATATAACAAAGCCAACAAGCTTGATAGAAAGGAAGTAGAATGTAAGCTAGTCTGGTGAATGCTGCATGGATATGAAATTGGTCTCGAGGTTTTGCAGGATATGCAGTAGGCACATGCCTGTAAGATGTATACAATAATAGACAGATAAAGGTGTTTGTGAAATGATTTTCCTCTTGGTACTGCAGGTTTCACTTCAGACAGTAGATCTTAATGGAAGATTGTAAGTCCATCCTTTTGAACATGCCTATGATAATGCTTACTAATAGGTACATTTTTATTTCTTCTAATAAGGACATTGCATCTTATTACTGTTTTAAATAGAAGAACAGTAATCTGTTTAGATATTGTGATTCCTGGAACAGTGATGATCCATTTCAGCAAAAAGATCAGCCTGTGTGATGATGCTGTCATAAAGCCTGACATCACTGCTCTGGGCTGGACCGCTCCCCTTCTCTTCAACTAATACTGATTTCAGCAGCAGTATTTGAAGAGAAAGAGGGTGCTTTGCAGTATGAGAATGGGTGGTACAACTTGGCCTGTAATCTTTTACTGTGAAGCTGCTTGGATGTGGGTGGAGGGAGGAAGAGCATTTATTTCAGGGAAAGAATATTATTGCTGTGGTCTCATACTAACATTGGAAATAATATTTTACTGAACTGTAGGGTATACTGCAGTACATGGCTAGAGAGACACTGGAATGAAGTGAAGCTCATCCCATTTGGATTTCTTCCATCTGATTTTATTTTCCAAAGCTACATCCGCTCTTGGACAAAGAGGATAATCTAGACAGAGCTGAATTAAGTTGTAGCCCCTGACTGCCGGGCTTGCTCTTATGTCTGGCTCATTTTCAGGGCACAAAAATTAAACAGAAACTCCTTGAGTCCTACTGTGTTGTACATATGCACATGGACCTATCTTCATTTCACTTTTTCAAACATTTGTTTCTTTTAGTATGTGCATATTGTGTAATTGTATTCCTTTTTGTTTGTTTCTTCCAGAATGTTCTAATTGTGGAGGTAAGCTGGGTGCTTATGTCATACTGTATTTAGATAAAGTCACATAGTCAAGTCATGATAGGGTGTCCCATTTCTGAAGCCTGTCTGTGTTTACACTTCGTTAGCTGGGAGGTAGTGAAGAGGGAAAGGGGTTGATTTGTTAATGGCCTCTCAGTCTTTTTGCAGTTGCATGAGGAATCAAACTACAGTGCTGGCACTTTAATTGGTGGTCAGCCCTGTGATACCCAGGAGTTTTTGTTTCTGCATCATTTGATTTGTTCTTTCTGTGGTTTCATCAACTCCTGTTCTGCAACTTGTTCTGTTCCTTGGAGGACAGTGAATCAACTGCAGCGATGCCCTGCACTTCTCAGGTGCATGACTTTGAAATAGGAACCCTGCACATGCTTTACAGCATGGGTGGGAATGTCAGTCATTCCCTCAGGTCCCACTGCTGACTCCTGCATCTAGCTCTCCTTTAAGCAGTGTCCCCGGGGGGACTGCCCGTCACAGAGCTGTTGCAGATCAACAGCAGTGGTAGAGGAAAAGAATATATCATCTCATTGGTGCTCCAAATTCCCATATAATTAATATAGGTGATTCTCTTTGAAAATGTTGGATAAACAACTGGTATAGTTTGAGAGCACATCAGGATCTGCCTGGCATTTCAGATCCAATCTGTGGGATGTAAGCTGAACTTAATGAAGGAACTGTATAATGCTGGAATGTCTTTTCTTAGCAAAGGATGGGGAAAAAAAGTTATCAGCCACAGAGATGTTTGGTTACCTGAACAGCTGCTGGGAGCTCCATATTTGCTCATTCTAA
Source organism: Grallaria varia (assembly GCA_013396735.1). Taxonomy (NCBI): domain Eukaryota; kingdom Metazoa; phylum Chordata; class Aves; order Passeriformes; family Formicariidae; genus Grallaria; species Grallaria varia. The sequence goes on along the minus strand of VWZG01004483.1, from coordinate 1,574,895 downwards.
CTGCTGTAACAGATACTCCAAATGTCCAAAGACGATTTTGCTAATCCCATTAGACAGCTGGGGAGTAGAAACAAGGTGTTGCTAATGAAAGATCCACACCCACAGAGTTCAGGAATAACAGCTGCTCTCCATGTCATGGTCAGTTTTGTAGCCAGGTACCTACTGATCTCATTGAGATGATGTTGGATACGGCATCTCTGGAGAAACCACATTTGTACTGGACTAGTGCAACAACAAATAGGGTAGATATAGTCCTGACATGGAGAGATGTTGACATACTGTGATCTGGAGAAGAATATGCAAAGTCTAATCCCTTCGTCCTTGCAGTGCCCAGTAAAATCATCTCCAGTCCCATGTTACATCCCAAGTATTTGCAACACAGCTGTTTTCAAGAGGAAGTGGACAGTCCTTGAACTGATTATTTTATGAATAGAAAGTGCTTGCTTCGAAGAGTGTATGCTCAGTTATAACAGTTTTTGGATGTGGCTTACAATGCACTCGGAAAAATAAATCATCTCCACAAAATAAGAAAGTGGAACTGCTCAGTCATTGTCTAGATTTCCTCTTTTCAGCTTTCCTTTGTGTTTTACTTACTCTGCTTTTCATGTTTTACAAGGATATTGTTGGTACTGGAAGGACCATGAAGGTTCTGCTTAATAATATAGAAAAATACAAGCCAAAAATGATTAAAGTGGCAAGGTGAGTAAAACAATCACAAAACTTAGTAATTAATTATCTAGTCCAATGTGTTTTCCAGTGGAGGTTGACATTCTGAGATCCTGCTGTAATTCGATGCTGCAGAGGAGCTGCCCGAGTCACTAAGGGGAGGGTGGAGGAGAGGCAAGGAAATGCTTTTGTATTGTTCTGCCATGACAGTGACACTCCAGCCTTTTCAAGACTGGCACTGATGGACTTGGAAGGGGAACACACCCACCTCTTCCCTGCCATCAGGATGTTGTCGGGAAGAGAAGCGGGACGAGAACGAGGATTCACGTGGCTCAGAAGTTTTTTTATAGAGGGAGTCGGTTTTATGCGTGCTATTCAGTTACATATCTAGATTTAAACAGGATTTATTTTATATTTAATTACAGTTTGTTGGTGAAAAGAACATCTCGGCCTGATGGATATAGACCAGATTGTAAGTGTTGTTGTGAAAATCTGTACATGACAGTAGAAGAAGTTACCACTACTCTCACTTACCTTTCATATCATTCTATGGACTAGAAACATTGTAAAATATCAGTTGTTGATGGGACTATGGGATTCAGTGGAAGGACTTGTATAATTGTGGTTTGGAAAGCCTAGCCTCCTTATGTTTTCTGCAGGGTACTAACTTTATAGGGAAATTATGGAAGGGTTTAATTTTATCCACGAAAGGTTTTCTCTCTGTCTCTGACAAACTATATAGAAGAGATTGTGCATTTCTTCTTTTTCCTTCCTCATTGCATCTCTTTGGAGGAGCTGCAGGATTCCATCTGAACATGAAAGGTGTTTTATTGTGATAGGTATTCACAAGTTCTAAATTTTTTTAATCAGAATAACATTTTTAATTAATTTTTGAAAAATATTATTGTTTAAAGGGTAGCCACTGATATTATAATTAAATCCTACCCCCCAAAAGAGCAAAATATAAATTGGCCTTTTTAAACTTCCTCCTGCTGCTCTGTTCATGTCATACCAGTACCAATTCTCTCTGAATTATTGGTCCTTATACTAAGCTGTGATGAAGCCATAAATGGAGCTATGCCAAGCTATTTTCATTTTAGACTTAGTTAAAATAAAGTGTAATAAGAGATATGAGGCTAAATATGAAAAGAATAGAGCCATCTGGAAGGGACCAGCCAGCATTTGCTGGTCAGCTCTGGTCAGCTGAGCTGGGGAGGAGGGTATGAGGAGAGTACGCAGGTGAGTACCAGGAGGCAGCATGAAATGTGATGTGGGAAAGAGGGAAACTTTATGAAGCAAAAGTTTCCTAAATGTTGAGCATAGCCCTGAGGTTCTGACCCAGTAATCTGAACTATGACCCAAACATTTTGTTGTAGAACTTTTTATATGGTGGAGTGGTATTTTTAACATTTAGAATTTAATCCAGTAAATTTAGGTCTGTATTTGACTGGATTCACTGATGTTAAATATAAAAAATGCAATAAAATGACTTCATGAAGGGTAGCTTTATGTTTTTATTAGCTAGTATTAACTTGTAAAATGAAACAAGTTTTATGCTTGTTTATTCATACTGTGATGAATTTTATAAAACATCAGAGATGTCTTCTGTAAAGCACTGACAGTGCTGTGTCATTTTCTCACCCAAATTTATAATTCCAACATGTTCTATTACCCTCGTTTTTTATCACCTGAATAAATTCCTTACTTGAATACCTGTAAAATATTTTATGCAGACTTATTTTTGTGTCTCTAAAATTGGGTTTTTCTCTCGTTACTTGGTGAACAATCTGGAAAGAGTTTGACTTGTTTTATACAGTGCTGATACTGCACAGACATTCACACTCAAAAAAGATGCATGCTTGTGCTTAGCTTCAGGTTTGTGAGATGTATAATCCACCTACACTGCATGCATTTACTTTGTTAAGCATGAGCATGAATCTTCATAAGGCTGGGGCTTTAATTTCAGAAGCATTTGACATGTTTTGGTAGCATAATATACAAAATAGTTTTTGCTGTTCTCAGCACAGCAATATATAGATCTCTGAAAGTTAATTCTGATTTAAAATTGTACTTTCTTTCATCATTACTGTGATACTGGACAGTTGTCAGCACACATACATGCCAGTGGAGCTTCCAAACACAAGCAGAATATTCCACCTCTGATTTTGGCTTCCTTTCACAATGTGCCAGTGGTAATTTTACACAGCTGTCCTACTCTGTCACAAATACTCTATCATTGAGAACTGGTTATGGGGCTACTGCTGACCTTGATGTCTCAGAGTCAAAAGTAACGCAGTCTCAACTGATTACATATATTTAGAGTTTGCTTGTTGAGAATCAACACATGAGTTTAAGGGCTTATAATTGGCACTGATCTTGTAGTGATGGTATTTGTTATTTGTTTCAATACAGATTACGGATTTGAAATTCCAGATTTATTTGTGGTAGGTTATGCCTTAGACTACAATGAGCACTTCAGAGATCTAAACGTAAGTTGTTTAAAACATCGCTGGTTTACTTTTTCCATATTTATTCCCAAAAAAACTCCATAATTTACCTCCTCCTTGTGGCCCTGAGGAGGTATGTCTTTGACATGGTTGGGATTTGGGATCCTTTCAGTGACTGCAGACCTCCCTGCAAAGCCTCAGTAATACAAAGGAGTCCCTGCTCAGCACTGTGAAAGTTCCTTCCCATCTCTTCCCCCTAAGAGCAGAAGTCATACCCCTGCTACAATTCCATCTTACATCAGCCTAGGACTTCTCAGGTCCACCGTTCCCAGGATGTGCAGACAGCAGTGAAAGTGAAACATAGCCACAGGTCAGGTGGATTGTCTGAACACTGCTTGCCCCTTTTCTCAGAGAGGTAAATATGGAAAAAAAAGGTGCAAACCTTGCCTTTGCTTCCTATGGTACTCCCAGGGGTGGACCTCAAAGCTGGGAATTCCAAGTGGAAAAGCTTTCTGTAGCTAGAAAGTGAAATCAGAATTCACTTCCAGATTTCTGGAAAGAATAATTGTAAAATCACTAGATTGGCCAAGCTGAAGTATTTCTGAACAATTAATTATAATCAATAATGTAATCAACTGTGCATTTGCAATCAGTGTTCTGTTTTTTTCAGCACATATGTGTTATCAATGATCATGGCAAAGCAAAATACAGAGTCTGAAGCAATAACGTCCACACCTGAAGATTTCAGTGAAGCAGAAATTTGACTACACTCCCTCAAGCATCTCCCAGAAGAATGATTCAACTGACTTGTATGTCTTTCAACTCAGTGTAATAAGGGGTTTACTCTGATTAATATTTACAGATGTGAGAGCTCTTATCTAAAAAAGTGAATTATAGGGCTTTTAAAGTTACTAGCTTTTTAAAGTATTAAAATTACCACAGAAGATGCCTTTGGATTAATAACTTGTCTGCCTTAGGTCTCATTGTGAACGCATCTCCTCTTTGTTCTGTCCATCATTCCACCCACTGCAATGCATGTCCTTCAGTGTGTTACATAATACCATTCAAAAATGCCATTCTGTGCATAAAGATTATTTTACAGGATTTTATTGACTTCATCATCCCTTATTTTGATTTAATTTAAAAGGTTTTAGCTGAGGCTCTGTGTTGTGTTGCTGCCTCTTCCAAAAAAAGTTTTAGCTCTCAAAATGCACTGAATTAGTGTGGGTCAAAATGAACCTTTGCAAGACACCGTTGATCTGAAATTGGAAGATATTGTGATTCTGGTATGTCATGTAGCCATAGATATAACCTGTTTAATGTGCTGAATTTTAGTCACAACAAAACAATGGCAGGCAGGTTTGAATTTCTGCATGGTATCCCTTACTTCTATAGAATATAAACAAGTATAAAAATTAACAGTGTCCTGTGCTTACAGACTTAATTAAACCTCATTAAGCACAAAAGTTTATTGCTAGTCAGAAAATTATTTAGTTATGATTTGATTTTTGTAGCATGTCTAAGTTGAAACTTTTTGTAATCTTTTGTCATCTTCAAGAACAGAGATCTGACAATGCTGGAGAAGACTTGTATAGAAAAAAATGTGTAGGAAAACATAGAAAAGCAGTTAATGCGTGAGTGCCCTAGACTCTAGAGATTCCTTCCTTTATACATCATATTTGAAGAAGTTTGTGAGTTACACACTGCATTAAATGCAAGAAGTTTAATTCTGTATTGAATGTAAGTGCTCTTAACTTCCCTAAAGAAATCAATGCAAAGTAGCTGTGTATCAGTAGGTTTGCTCTGAAATGTGAGAGGCAGATTGTTATTAGCTGCTATAAACTAATAAAGAAACATTAAGAACACCTGTTACATTGCACAGTTGTTTATTTTCCTGCTTCAGCATATTTCGCACATCCCATAAAAGCTTTTAAAAAATATGGATTTAACTGGTAATCTGAGAATTATTGTGATTGCTAGAGAAATGCTTTCGTCCTCTCTTCTCTACTCTTTTAACCTATATTTTGAAAGAGTACTGTTGGAAAGCTTTCCCTTAAAATAACTGTCTTCTTTTAGAGAGGAATGCATACCCACTCAGCCCCTGGAAGAAGCTGCTGAAGAGTTCATCCCATTTTATTTTATGAGAGTGTCAAAGTTTCTTCTTAATGTGTCTGACTTGTATGGATTTAGTAGTAATGGTACATTGTGTAGACTGACATGCTTAGGCTTAGACTTAGTCCAGAACATCCATTAGATTAATTCCTTTTTCCTCTCTTCTTAAAAAATCACAGTCCAATTCACCTTGCTGTGATGATCAATCTTCAGGAACAATGACAACAAAAAATAGAGCAATTGAATTAGTGTAAAAATATGAACTACTGTAGATGCACGTAATTCAGTGTTAAAATTCTTTAATTGGAAGATTCATATTATTAAAATCTACATACTTAATAGAAAATACCAGATTTCTAGAAAATATAAGAACTGGAATGTTTCTTCAAATTGATTCAATTTCCTCCTGTCATCGTATTTTTAACATTGTGAAAAAGCACCATACAAATTTCACTGGTGAATTTGCATGTGCAATTATACTGTGAATAAAGGTGTCTTCTCTTCTAATGTCATATTTGAATTTTGTACCTTTACCTATCTGAGCATGTCCAGGTATCTCAGCTGCCATCCATGTTACTCTGTGTTTGAAGCACTTCCATCTGAAAAATTAATTTTCTATTAATTTAACAATCAGATTCCGAATTATAACTGAGTAGCTGAGGGAACAGGTAATCATACATATATGTCTGATTAATACTGGCTTTAGCCTCTTTAGTGTGCCCAGAGAATTTACTGTCTCATATTTCAATACTAGTGCTGATTCTATTCCTTTAACCAAAAGGCCACTAAACATTTTTTCAGTTGTGGTTGCACTCTGTGACCCACAAAGCTATGTTTGAGTTTTTTTAATCAGTTCAGCAACATCTGTTACTTAAGAGGAGAGGATGTTCTTTAAAATCCATTAATTCCCGTGGACATTGTGTGCTTCCATTTTTATCTCAGTTTTTTTCCTAATGCAGTTAACACCAGCATCCTTTCCTTACCTGTTGAACTCAAATCAGCATGGACAGAAATGTGGTTTAAAGTTATGTAAATGTTTAGCAACCATCAGCTTTTAGACTTTAATCAGCCCATTCATGCTTGCATTTGGTCCAATTCCAAAATATCAAAAAGTGATTTTCTGGAGAGAAGGTCAAAATAGGAAGAATAATTCCTGCAACTTGGTTAACTGAATATAAATTAGGATTTCACATTGCAAACTGTAGATATGGTCTGAATATCTAGTAGTTTCTGCTTAAAAAAAAAGAACTGAAATAGTCTAAAAGGTCTGTAATTGAGATATTTTCCCCCTGAATTAGCTGCTGCCTTCTTGTAGTTAGAGCTGAACAAAGTAGAAAATAGTGTCTGGTTGTTGGATTGCTTACTGTTGGTGTTATATTTCCTGGCCATATTATGTTAATCCTCAAAGTTTTATTAATAAATTTATATAATGTAAAATGCCAACCTTTCCCACCCCAAATACGATACTACCTGTATGTGATATTCAACTGCAGAACGGTTTCTGATCTGTGAAAAAGTCAAATCATCACAGTTTATACATAGTAAAAAGCTTAACTTGGTGTCCCGGCTTTCTGTAGCTGAATTTTTTTTTTTTGGTAGTGGGGGGTGCTGCAGAGGTGGTTTCTGTTAGAAGCTGCTAGAAGGTTCCCCTGTCCCATAGGAGCCAATGACACTTGGCCCCAGGAGGGACATCCGGCTCCTGGCCAGGGCCGAGCCAATTAGAGATCACAGTAACGCCTCTATGATAACATATTTAAGAATAGGAAGGTTGTTGCGCAGAAGAAATTCCAGGGAGTGAGAACATGGGATAACAGGGCAGACATCAAGGTTGCTGCAGAAGCAACGAGGGAGGAGGCACCTCATGGAGCAGGGGAAGGACTCAGAGCTAAAACCCCTGCAGTCTATGGAGGAGCCCGTGCTGGAGCTGTGGATACTTGAATGGAGATGTGTGGACCCATGGAAAGGCAGACCCACGCTGGAGCAGGAGACCTGTGGACCCGTGGAAAGGCAGACCCACGCTGGAGCAGGTTTTACCCGAGTGAGAGCTGTGGCCCTCAGGACAGCAGATGTGGAAGAACTGCTGCCCGGGGTGGGGATTCACGCTGGAGAAGTCTATTAAAGACTGTCTCCTGTGGGAGGGACCCCACGGAGCAGGGGATGGACTCAGCTGTGGTCCCCTATAAACTGTGGTGGAGCAGAATGTCCCCTGCAACCCATGGAGGCCCATTGGGGTGCAGGGACTCACCCTTTACTGCACCCCATGGATGAGTGACCCCGAGGGGTGGGGGAACTCACATTGCAAGCGGCAGCAACTGCAACCCTCCATGGACAGAAGGAGGGGTGGGGGGAAAAGTGTGTGTAGTGTGTGTTTTAAGATTGGTTTTTTTTTTTCCCTCACTATTTAGCTTAGCTTTTATCCTGTTAGTAATAAATTTAGGTATTATCTCACTTTGAGTCTGGTTTTGCCCATGAAGGTGGTGGGTGGATGACCCCTCTCCCTTCTGCCTAGTTGCAGAAAGGGATTTAATGAGTCCATGAAATCTGGCCAGGGTCAACCCACTACCCTTAGAGATGTACTTACATCATGAATCATCATTATTGCTCTCTGGTTACAGTAAGATTTATTTAAATACAAATATTGGGAATTCTAAATTTTAATATTTCTTTAGACTGAAGAAATAAAGGCTGAATCAGCTTCTCTGCATATTTTGCATGTTGTTTTTCTCAGATAACATAGCAGTGAAAACCCCTATTGTAATCAAACTTGTTGCACACATAAACTGTAATTCATTCTAGCTACCTTAAAAACTTTAATTTTCAGTTTCAGTTAAAAATTAGTCTTAAAACCATTATAGGGTTGTGTAGCAGGAGACAGAGGTATCCTTGTCCTTTTGTAAAAACATTTGAGGTTGTTTTTCGCTTCTTTTACCTTTTTAAATGTTTTCCAAAACCTCTGATAGTCAACATATAAAGATCTGAGATGAACGCAGTGTCTCAGTGTACTGGGAAAGATATCTTAGATTCTTTTTCTCCTTAAATCGGAGGGAGAAAGGTACACATACAAGATAATGTAGGTGTGTGTTACCTCAGTTCCATTTTCCAAAAGTCAGCTCTGGCTGTACCTTCCAGATGACTCGAGGCTGAGTCAACCTCCTCCTGTGCTTCTCTCAGTGCCCCCCTTTGAAGGAGAGTGTCAGGTGCTTCCCCCATCCTCTCCAAAAAATGGGAAATGGAGGGAAAATAAAGGGTTTCACCCTAATTTCATATGCTTTTCACAATTACTCGTTTAATTCTACATGCCTTCCTTGAGGAAGGCAGCCCCCTACAGCTATCCCAGCACCTGAGCTGAGAGTGTCTGTACCACTGAGGAATGACGGCTGTGCTTGCCAGGGATATTCGGAGCAGTGGCAGCACTGCAGCAACACTTGGCTGGCTAGAAAAGTTTGATCACAAGCCATAAACTATCCTGTGGAATTATTTTGATGTGTTAAAAGGATAGTTACTTGTTAAGAAAGCACAATATTATGCACTTATAAATGATGAGAAGGGGAAGGCAGCCCAAACAGAGAAGGCAGTGCTAACATACTGAGGAAAGGCTGTCATTTATTGCAGAAAACTTGGGAAACACAAAAAATTTTTAAGAAGGGAAAAAAGGATACCAGTTCTGGGTGAGGCTCTGTAAGCCCTTTGAAGGCTGTCAGCTGCAGTTTGGATACTTGTGCTGTTACGAAGCACTGGCTGACCCTACCTTCCTTGCTGTCAAAAAGTAATGCTTGGTTTCTTTGTACCTTCACATGAACACACGCGTGTCTGCAGCTGAACTTTTCACTGCTGCCAGCAGTTGTTTTGGAACACCAAGGGGTTTCCAAATGCAGAAATTTAGACTCAATTAGTTAAATTCTTGCTGTCAGGCCTTGTTCCTTCTGCTGGTGCATAGAGCAAAGAACTACTGACAAACTATTGGAGTCTGCAGTACAGCAATTTATGTGTAATGCTCAGTTTTGGATACTGTTCAGAGGATGACCTTTCGTTTGTTTCAGGAGTGGCATGAAAGTTTCCCCGTTTTTCAATAGCAGAAAGAGACAAAAATGACTTGCAGTATTGTGTTCTAGCAGTCTCTCTTCGTACTGCATGATTTGGCCTTTGATAATGGTAAGAAAGTCTTGTTTCTAATCATGACACAAAATTTCATTACATTAAAACATTACTACGCATGTTCTAAAATCCATTGGTCCTCCTGTTTGTAAGCTTTGTACATTTGTCATCACTGTAAGTAATGAGGTTACACAGGGACAGATATTGCTGGAAGATACATGTTATCCTGTTGTAGCTATTGAATTTGCATAGAAAAACATTGGAATTTAACTGAGATGGTTTGGAATCAGAGCCAGAAAACAAAGTCACCTTGAAGCACATTTTCTCAGCAACTTTCCGTTTTCCTAAACTTCTAAAAGTATTCATCTCTTTTCTTCAGATTTCTAATCTCCATTTAGACTCTGGTTTCATGTTCTGTTTTATCCTCCTTTCTTTTAACCAAATCCTTGCCAGTCCTGTAGTTTTTAAGGACACTCACAAACGCTTGTTGTTTTTGAGGAAAGATAAGCCCATGTCCTGAAACATTCAAGAGCAGATTTTTGAAGGTGCATAAGCATCCAAGAAAATTTTATGGGATTTCACCTGCTTGGGTGGGTGCCTAGCTGCCTCCTTAGTGACCATGTACTTTTAAAATTATGTTTCTTGCCTAATCTGGATAGACTGGGAGAACATGTAATAACATAACTTGTAGTTAAAACAGGAGAATATCAGAAACAAAAAGGAGAGGCAAGTACAATTGTCTCATTCTTTGATGTGGGCATGAATATTTCTTTTGTCTTTCTGAACCATGCAGGCGTTGTTTAATTGATTTATTTGTTTGGATTTCCATGACAATTACTGTAGCAATGTTTCTGCTTTTTCTTAGGAAATTTGGAACGATGTGAGAGTGCTCAAAATGTAGCTTTTGGAAATAATAACTCAACATAAACCCTAGCACAGAGAGGCAGCAGATCAGCTACAACAACAGCAGTGGCATGAGTAGCAGAAAAGTCAAGGAGAGTGAAAAATGAAGTGTCATAAAGAAACTTTATCTGTGGAGTATTGACTGAAGTGGATCCACCACAGGGTGTACAGGAAAGGTATTAAAATTGGTTAAATATGACCTGCTGAATGAGTGTGGAGATGGAAGCTTCCTGCTGAGAGCCAATTTGGTCCTGGGCCTACTTGTGCCATGTGGGAAGGAAAACCATAATAAACTGAAATTGTTTATCTTCACATTTCACATAACAACATGATGCTATTAACCGCATTCAGCCTTTTAACTACAAACACCCAGCTGAAGCTTCCAGTACTATTTTGCCTAAGCTGTAGACAAGACAGTCTCAGCTCTGTAAAGTCAATCTCAATCTCTGTCTTAATCAACGACTAGACACCAGTGTAATTCCATCTGGACAGATCTCAGCGTTGTTCCTAACAGGCTCTCCGTTTTATTTTCTGAGGTTTATAGGTCTGCTCATCACAAGCTTTACCCTATTCCTTAGATCTTTATTTCCATTTCTCCCAACTCCTCTTAGCCTGTGTTGGGCAGAAACCAATTTACAAGCTCAGCAGGTGCTATGAGAGAGGTGAAGGATGATCTGGAGACAGACACTGCTGAGTTCGCAACCCTATAAAAGAAAACAAACCCCACAAACTGCTGAGACTCTGCTGGGTGGCAGTCACTGCTCTTTCATGGTAGATTTGAAGACAAGTAACAAATATTTCATTTAAGGGTTAAAAAATAATCTCTGGTTTGTGTCCAAAAGTATCAGAGTGAAGAAGTTAACTGGCTTGGGAGGCATGGAGAGAGGACTTTGTGCCACCCCCATCGCCCAGCATGGATTCTTTGCTCCTGGAACTTAGGCAGCAGCTGGGGCTGGAGGAGAAATCAGCCACTGAGACACAAATCAGCACAACAAATATCCTCCTTTGCTGCAGCTTTTCTAGCTCTGGCACTCAGACAAACACAGAACAGGGTTTATCCAGCTCAGGTCTGCCACACTGTTGATTCTGTCAGGCCTCAGCCATATCTCATGGCAGTCTAGCCAAAATATGCCTCAAAGTATTTTAATATTTTCTCAACACAAGTAACAAGCTGGAGTCCAAAGCTAGCAAGTGTTTTCCTGATTATGGTCTGTTTATTTACAGAAAAATAGTCAAATAGAAGAACACATTTCCTGTGCAGAAGGGAAGAAGAAACCCAAGGCACATCATGGCATGGCCCCAGGCTGATCTGAAGCTTTTGGTTGGGCACAGATTTACCAAGTTATTTTCCATCCCATAAACTGTATTTAGACAGTCTCAATTTTAGCAGTCTCTGAGACATGTAAATTATTTTATGCAGAAAGACAACAGCTTTTTGTGAAGTCAAAATAGGTTGTGAAAACTATGTAAAGCTGCTCAAGAAGGAGGAGTGCATGTTCTCTGTATTTGAATAGCAAAGTCATCCCACAGCGTACAGGCCCTAATGCTACAAAGGAACACAGACCAACTGACCACAATTGCTCACACACACTGAGTTAAGGCCCTAGAGAGTCTTACCAAAATCAGAGCCACAAATTTAGTTAGTACAGGTGTATGCATGAAAGTAGTATCATTTTCAGTATGGATGTTATTCCCAACAGTCCTTTAGCCTCCTTTAATATAATGGCATTAGCCTAAAATTAGGAATGCTTGTACTCTTGTTAACTACAAGGATGTAAAATCTGGTGACAACATTTAAATGCATTATTAAATATGGTGGGAAAGCAGCCATGCAGGTCATGGTAAGGCTTAACACGTGTTCGTCTACCAGTGTCCTCTGGGAGTCTCAGCTGTTGAGATAAATCCTCATTACCTGAGGAGAGAAAGGCACATCATAGCTGTTCTCAGCCATCATTAGGCAGACTTTCCAAAGTTCATAATAATTTGCAAGGCCCATTTCTAGTAAGACAAAAAGAGTAGAATATAAACTCTTGTTTATGAATCATAACAATCAGCATGGAGCACAGGTGCTTTATTCTGCTCTGTAGTTCACCTACTTATGAATCCCCAGGTTTTCTCCCTTGAGGCTCCTCAAGACCAACCTGGCCTGTCTAAAGCCACAGTTTCATCCACAGCCATTATCCTCACAGAGCAGGCAGAACCTCTGCATCTTCCACCTTGCTAAGAGAAACCCTTTCTCAGCCAAAGCACTAAACTATGTAAAATTATTATGAGTTACGTAATGCAGGGGTGGCCACAAAGTACTGGGTATCAGCTGAGCCAATGGGGGTTGAACGAGGACGGGGATAGTGGTGTTTTACCCTGCCATTTTTGGAAGGGCTGGGTTGTGTTGGGAGAATAAGAGGAGCAATCACAGTCTCTGGTTTATGCAGCAGCCTGAGCCAGAAGCACAGTGCTCCCTCCCTCAGGGCTCAGAGCCTCTCGTGGCAGGGAAGAGGCAGCAATACAGCTGCAAGTGTCGAGTCCAGCAGCCAGTTGAGGTCTCCTGGTGTTTTCTGAGCTCAGCTCTCCATGTTACAGCAGATGGGATCACAGTTTAAAACTGTAGAGATGTAGGAGTTTGCTTTTCACTAAGAACAAGCTCTAAATAAAAAATGTCACCAAACTACCTTTATAAGCATCCCAGCTCTTCTCCCAAGTGTTTGGGCTGCTCTCCCTGGCTGCTGGTGCTACTTTTGATTCAGCTTCTTTCCAGAACCAGTTTTTCTCACCCTCTGCTGGCTCTCACTCTTGCCCCCACACTGCTTCATAAATGTGTGCTTTACAGTCCAAAAATACCATTCCTGACCTACCATTCCTTGCCAGCCCACAGCTACAACTTAAAAAATAGGGTGGGTGGGAAAAAGTTATTTTGAAAATCAAGAAAGTAGGTTATTTCCATGTTTAGGCTTAATCAAAATTATAGTACCAAGATACATGAAACACTAAGGCAGCAAGACCTGGCTGATGTTCTCCACTGCAGCTGAAAGGAGCTGCTGTTTCTACTCCTTCAGATGGTTTTGATATATACGGAAATGTAGTGTCTCAGTAGGTAGTACTGTATTTATCCATAAAAACTGAGAGCTAACAGATAAAGCAAACTTATAAATAATTATTGAATAATCCAAGGTTTGAAGGGGCTTTAGCTTTTTATTAATTTTCCTCTGCCCTGATACGCTTTGCAAAAGTTTTTGGCCAGGTTATTTTCAAACATTTTCTAATTAGTCCTTCCAGGAAAACAAGCAGTTATAATTTGTTCTTTTGTCTATAGGTTCATCTAAGGTGAAAAATCTTGGGAAGTTGCCATCACTCTTCCAAGTTAATTCATCACAAAGTTATCATACCAAATTTCCTCTAAAAGTTAGTTTTCAAATTTGCAGTTAAGCATTCATGTGTCACCATCTGCATTAACCGCTTTCTGAAAGACAAAAGTAGTTCCTATTTATGTATAATGTTCCTATAATAATAGTTGTCAATGGAAACGTAGACATAGAAAAACTGATCAAAACAAAAATCAGTATTTTCTATCCCTGTTTTAATAGTCTCAGCTAAAAGGTATTTTTCTATTTCTTATATTCCTAGTAATTTTCCAGACCTCTTACCAGGACTTCTGTGTTCAATGTTTTAAGTCAGTCACAGAATTCCTGCTTGATTGCCTATTGAGTGTGCTTCATTAGTTCTACTTTACTGACCTTAGAAATTCCAGTTAAAGGAACTCGCACAGGTCTGATTTTGGCTAAGGTTGCTCATTTTCCCTCCTTCCAACCAGCATATTTCAAAGGTGGCATCTGGATTGCTCATCCAAGTTAAATTCTTGTTGCCCTCCTTCATGCTTTCCACAGCAGGTCCATGCACCTTATTTCTTCTGATACATCTTGGGTGTGTTGGTAACACCTCAGTGCTCCCATTTAAATGCTGAATTATCTCAGCAACTACAAAGTTTTCTCTTGCTCCAGTGACATTTTATGGCACAATAAGGCAGCCTTAAAGTGACCTTTACAGGAATGTCCTTTATCATTTCAGCCCTTCTGGCCATGACAATCCCATAAAATACATGCTGGGCCTCATCTTAGTTTCCGGCCCAGATTTTTGTGGCAATGCCAGAGATTGCTGATCTGCTTTTCCCAGTGCATTGCAGTCGTCAGTTATCTCAGCAACGCCAAGTTTGCTTTCCCCACTCTCTGGACCATGCAGGCACCTGCACAAGCCTTACACGGTGATGAGACCCCCACCTCGTTCCCACCCTTGGTACGGGTTCTGCACACCAGCACAGAGAAATCCTGGATTACAGCCTGACACCTCCAGCCTCTCCTACTATTTTTAATTATTTGCAACACCTGGAGAAACTTCAAGAAGTCCTGATTCTGGTTTTAGTTTGCTTCGCCTTGCTCCTCTTTGTCTCTAAAGATGTCAGTCTTTTCAAAAACAAGAACTTTTTTTCCTGACAAAGCCAGATTCTTGGCACATTCTTCCAGCATTCCTTTAAACATCCAGTCAGCAAACAACGGCGCAAACATTTGCCTGCCCTCTCATTGTTTCCTGACCCTGATTTGCAAGAGGTCAGTGTGATAGATGTTTAAACTAACCACAGGCTCAGTTTATGCCAGGCTATTCCATCTGAGTTTTCATGTCATATTAATTACAATTCCTTTAAATTCTATTGCAATTAAAATCGAAAGCAACAGTTGCATGCTTTCAGCACCTCCCACCCAAATATCACATATTGCTTGAGGCCAGATTCCACCCCTCTCCTCCTTTCTAGATATCACCTTCCCTTCTATTCTTCATATTTGCAAATCACTCTTGAGAACCATGGAAGTTCATCTAATCGAGTGGACAGCCAAGTGCAGCAACGTCCAAGAGCAAAGTGCTGCTTTAGATAAGATGGTTACTGGCTGGCCCTTTGCAGATATTTCTGAGCTGGCTTTCACAGCACAAACTCGGGATGTGGACAAGCACACAGGCTTGCATTTTCTGTTTCAAAAATCGAGATGTTACAGCCCTGATCTTAGAGATACGCGTCAGTGCTACTTTCCAACTATTAGGGAGTGTGCCACACCAAATGAAACTAAGGTTCTAGAGGCTGAAGGATCCATGCTTTTCATACCCAGCAGTGGCACTGCACATGGCAAAGTGTCCCCTTCAGCAGCAGCACCTTGAGGGGATGCCCCTCTCACAGCACCACCCAGGGGCACTGGAGTTCAGCCACTCTGCCCCTTGCCCAGCAGATCGACTGCTGGATTATACTCTGCTTGCAGCACCTTGGCCTTTTCCGAATACTATTCTCTTTTTTCCCCCACTGCATTTCTTTTATTGTCTTCTTTCACCTGTTGTATTTCTAGCTCTGCTTTGTCTTAATTTCACTGCAACCAGCAGCCTCCTGCAGGTCTCTTAGACTGAAGGATCTGCTGCACTTCCTTTCTGGTCTCACAGGACTGCTGCTGAACCTTCTGGCAGAATTTTTTTTTACCCCAGATTCTACTGAAATAGCTGCTTGCTTTTCCAGTAGAAGATGCTGCATGACTACCAGGAGCAGGTGGTTCTCATTTCAGAAATCGCAGTCAAGAAACTGAAGCATGTGACATCTTGTGATTCACAGATTCTTTCTGTCTGTCCTGACATTTCTCTTATCTTTCTGAGCTGAAGGCTGATCCCTAAAATGGATAACTATGAGAAATTGCTTACCATGCCACTGCAGTCCAGCCAAATAATACCTAGACAAAATGGCTTAGATGGAGTCACTGCAAAATGAAGAATTAGAAAGGATCACCAAATTTTGATCTAGACAAAGTTTTTACATTTACTATTGCTTCCCAGATGATGACATAGCCTTACAGCTCCTAAATCCATTTAAAATCTCCTCACGTCTTCTATCAGCATAACCCCAGATTCATTTCCTTCTTCAAAACGTTCAACGTGAGATTCTATTTGCCATTTTGCAGCCTTTCTTTGCTCCTGCTCGAGAACTGGAGTGCTGGTGACCCCAGGCAGGCAGCATGCACTTCAGCTTGTTTCATGCTGTAGGAAGTCCAACTGAAAATGTACCACCCTAAACCTGACCACCTGTCCAAGGAGAAGAAATTCATAAGGGAAAAAAGCAAGAGGTCATAGAGAAAATTATTTTTTAAGTATGCAGAAGGTTATCTATGACAAGAGGGGATATCAGGTTTAAACATCTAAAATTCAAAATCTGAATGTTTTACACATTTAAAATATATCTCTGGGCTTAGATGTCTCTGCCTGGGGTCTGTCTCTCTCTTTTCGGCATTATCTGAACTGAGCTAGTTGAAAGGAGATTCTGCTGACTCCAGACGATTTCTTCCAGTTTCTATCACTAGACCATCGCATAACAACAATAACTTTACACTTAGCTCATGAAGATATGCCAGAGAATTTTCTTCCACACCTCGCTACAGTCCAGATGGGCTGGAAGGCAATGCAGTGTCCCAGGAGCAGCCAGCCCTGGGCCCATAGCAACTTTTTGTCCTAGTTAGTGTCTGAATGTTCTTGTTTTCGGTTGTGTACAAAGGACAGGAGCCTGGAGCTTGTGCACATACTATTCGAGTGGCCCCGATAATACCAGTGCCACAGATCTACAGTCATTAGCCCTGATAAAAGTAATGTTCTCCTGCTGCTTCCTCTGTGGATTCAGTGCAAAAGAGGGAATAGCATATTTGCAAGGGGCAATCCTTCCCACGGATACTTTAGTCTCTCCCACCTTAAAAAACCTGTCCTTGACCACAGTGTCCCGTCAAGGTGCTCTCTCCCTCTTGCTGGGTGTCTGCTCCTTGAGCAGCATGATTGCTCAGTTTTATTCTTCAGTTCTGACCTAGCTCTTCCCCGATTCAGCTTCTGCCCCCTGTACTTCACTGAATCAGCGTACCTGGCTCATGACTTCCATGAAGTTCAGAACTGGAGGCAAGAGGAGTCTTTCATTCTAATTTTGAACTGTCACATTAAAAGCATTTTAAACTGTGATGCGTAAAACTTGGGTATATTAAAGACAGAATCTTATGGGTGAAGGAGAAGGAATAATGCACCTCTCTCAGCAGCTTCCTTAGGATGCAGGCTAACAAGGAACAGACTGTTCTATTCAGACCGAGCTTCTGGAAAGCCCAGCTCTCTTGTAGTGTCCCAGAAAAGCCTCTATTGATTTATTTCTAGCTAATACTACCTCCCTCCTCTGATCTGTCTCTTACTTTCAGGAGATTTACTCAGGTAAATCTCCATTCTTTCATTTGGCTTCCACAACTCTATTTCAGCTTCCACATCTTTAATCTTCCTTATAAGGTGTTAAGGGATCCTTACTCTCTTTTCAGCGTTTTCTGGAAATTCAAGTAATAGTTGTCCTCAGTCACCTCTTCTTCCCTCTCTGTACTTTGCCTCTGAAGGATCTCACCATAAATACCATTTCTGCAGCTTTCTCCATGCTTATGATTCACCAGCTTTTCCTACTTCCTATTTGTCACATTGAGATATTTTTGGCAATCTCTTTTAATGCCACTCCACTAAACACATTTTCTTGCAACTCTTGAGCTTCTGTGTCCTCTTATTATAGAAACCTGATTCTGGTTTCTCACATCTGTTACTCCCACCTTGCATAACCTGTGTTCCCATCATTCAGGCAGGAAAGTGATGCTGGGTTTTTGTGGGATCACCAGTCACTGTAACCTAAAAACAAGAGGAGGTCTCAGTGAGATTTGGTGAATTGAAGTAGATTAAGGCTTGAAAACGTCCTTAAGACTAATTTACACTATCCTTTGCTCATATTGTTTTGATTTTTCTTTGCATTTGGGAAGATGGATAATATATAATCAAGCCTACCAGATTTTTCAAAGACAACTGTATCCAACTGTGAAGGTGTAAGCACAAAAGAGAGGGGCTGAGTGCTTGGCACTGACCGACAGGGAATAACTGGGAGTAATGAGATTAAACTGAACAAAGGAAAACCACTGAAGGTTGAACATCAGGAAAATATCCTGGCTGTGTCTATCAGACCATGGAATAATTTCCCACGGGAAGTGGTAGAAACTCCATCTCTTGAGTAATTTAAAATTAGAAGAGATAAATCACTAAAAAACAGAGGGCTGGGAACAACCCAATTGGAATTGTACAGGGATGAACTAGACAGTTTTGAAAGATTTTTTTTAGTCTCAGTTTCTCTTATTCTGAAATTAAATAACAAGCCTCGTTTAGGGTCTGCTCACACAGGACTGACAAACTTGCAGCTGTACCGTGTTCTCCTCATTATGGCCAGGTTGAAATACTAATGTGACGCCATCTCATAATTTTTTGTGTGCTGTGGTTACATTGAAGCCCAAGCCCAGCAGGGAAACCAGAAGAGTTCCCCATGGGCCCTCCTCCCCAAATCACAGACCTGGTTGGGGACTGTCCTAGCATTTTCCTCCCAAATCCTTTGTTTTCAATGGATTCCTCATTATTTCCTATACCACGTACCCTGCTGGGCTGAGCTCCCCTAGATGGCAGAGCCGAAGCAATTTAAAATGCAAAACGCTTTACACAGCCCTGCTGGAACAGGGACTACCATAGACAGCCCTCTAATTTCTTCAGAGCTACTGGTTATGAACAGCTTCTGTAGCCGTGGCTCCCTCTTTGCTGCATGGGAGGGATGGTCCAACTCCACATGCAGTTACTGCAGGAAGGACTCAGCCCCAAAAGGATCTTGTTTCTCATAAATGATTCAAGTTTCCAGTTCTCAAAAACAGCAGGCCAAGAAAATGGTGCGTTTACAGTTGTGTCTTTAGCAGCACCCCATGGTCTAGCACACTGACTTTTTGAAAAAAGTTGGCTTCAATACAGCTGTGCAGATGCTTGGAAAAGCAACAAAGGTGATGAGGCAAGTTCAGAGAAGGTACAAGCGACCTTCTTGTCTTTCTGTTACATAACACTTCGGGTTATCCCATCAGCAGCATTAGTCCACACAGCATTGCTCTCAGTCCATGCTCACTGTTTTTCCAGCTAATTGAACTGTACTGCAATGCATTTTTGGGGGCTGAAGTGCTGAGGAAAGCTGAACCCAAACTGGATCATATTTTGAGGATTTCTTTTGAAATTGAACACATATCTTCAAGTTGAAGGACCTGATAAACAATATTTGAGTTCTGTTATTGCCAGAACTGTCTTCATTTTTTATGGTTTGCCGAAGAGGACAATAGGTCAGGGGCTTTTTGTGTGTGTCATTTCTTCTTCAGGTGAGCAGCTCCACATGGGCTGTTGTATTTCTCATCTGGCAAAATACCTTTTTTTTAACTATTGTTGGACTAGCACAAGACACCTGAGAGTTTCCCATCTTTTAGTCAGCAAAAAGGAAAATAAACTGACAATAAAACAGTGGTAAATCTATAGAGGGCAAAAGGGAGTTACTTGGGAAGGAAGAAGATTGATCTGAACTATGTAAAGAGTCTCCTTTTCTTACCTATCTGAGGATGTAAGTTTGGGTAAGTAACAATCCAGATCAAGAGCTGAGAGTACAACATTGCAAAAAAAAAAAAGGAATTATTTTACTATTTTATCTGTGTTGATAAGTCATAAGATCTGAATCAGGCTAACCTTCTTAGCTCTGAATTTGTATAGCTTTACAGTTTATTCTGGAAGAATTTTCTTCTCATAGAATGATTATTCTGCCTGCATCCAGTCTTTTACTGATAATTTCCTTGTTAATTATTCTATCTGTTGTAGTTTTGATGATCTTTTTTTGCTGAATTTTACAATTTCTAATATCTTACTCATCTTTCATTGTCTCCAGCTCGTTCCACATGTACTTTGCAATTTAGTTTTTGCTTCCTCTCTGTATCTGTCTTACTTTTATAATCATTCTGTATCTTTTTTGATTTTCCACAGCGCAGCTTCACAGTATCAAATACTCATGTTGCAAAATTTCCCCTCGTATAAAGATCAACAATAAGTTAGTTGGAAGTCATCCGTATTTCATTATACTTGGCACTGAGAACTGCAGCTTTTAAAGAGCCTCCACCCAACAGCTGCATCTCATCACTGATCCATTTAAATGCACTAATCTAGCCAAAAAGCAAATGTTTCCCATTACAACCTGTCTCTAAGTGACATCTATGTGCTAGTTTAGGAATAGATCTTCATAACAGAACTACTTTGGAGGTAAACCAGGAAAAGATAGTCTTCTGGTTTAGTGCTGAACACTTGCATGCTTTTAGCCTGAAATAAGTATGGAGCCATGCACTTCCATCCAGTTATGTAGTGGGTAAAATAAACATTGTGAGCATTGCTCACTGAATACAAATTCTGCAACTATGGGTTGTGTGTGACCAGTTAGGTGTCTAGAAATTGGCTCCTACAATAGCAGGGATTTCTCCACAGAAAAAGAAAATTATTAAAAATCTCTGAAGCTCACAATGAACCTAGGGAAGTATATCCAACATACAACTAATATCCCAAAGGCCCTCAGGTCTGTATAATAGTGATCATAAGCCTATATCTTCATAAAAGGAGTAATGAGGCCTGATCTGCCCACAGGCTATCACGGCAGTGTGTGGGATGGCTTCTGACTTGACTTGACTTTGTTGACATAGTACTGGAAAATCTGCTAATCAAGATGAAATGTCTTAAAATGAAAAAAAAAAATTAAAAAAAATAAATGTGGGGTTTGCAGGTCCTGTGACACAGGTGCATTTGATGTCAGGCTCACAGAGAGATGAAAAAAGGTTTTCCTACAACAAAGAAGGAGCACACACAGGGCATTCTATACTATATTCAGTATTTCATATATGTTTATGTTGAAATAATGATCCATATCAAGTGCAGATGACCTCTCAGTTCTGATGGTGCCTTTGTGTACTTCCCAGCAGCCAGTGGGCTGCAGGACTCTTCCCCCAGCACTGCTGTGCTCCAACAGCTGTCACAGGGGAACTAAAGGGTTTTATAAGGAGAGAGTGGGTAACTGCAATTTTGGTACTCAGGAACTTGTGGGAGTCTGTTTCTTGCTGCCAAAGGCAAGTAGA
Organism: Grallaria varia; assembly: GCA_013396735.1. NCBI lineage: Eukaryota > Metazoa > Chordata > Aves > Passeriformes > Formicariidae > Grallaria > Grallaria varia. The sequence continues at coordinate 1,553,639 of VWZG01004483.1, read as the reverse complement.
TAAATGAGAACGTACAGTGAGAGATGCACAGGCTTTGGGACACTTTGCAGGAGCTGCTACCACGTGATTCACAGAGGCCATACCCAGCTACGTATGTGTTCTGGCACCTTTGGAAATACTATGGTTTCTCCTGAAGGCCCTTCTTGCTGCCAAATGCTTTTTGCATGTGTTCGATGGATGCCTGAAGCACAGATTCTGCTAATACTCACAAAATGAAGTCTATTTTGACCTCCTTTCCAAAGCTTCTTTTCCAATTCGCAATTGTAATTCAGAGCACCTTTGACCTCTGACAGGCTTTCCCATACACTCAGCCTTAAGACAGATATACTGTTAAAGCCCTGAGTTGTATTTGCTTTCTGAATTAACATCCTGGCTGTGATCAATGTGGCAATAGTTGGATACCAAAGCCATTGTTTCACGCTGTTTGCTGGCAGCATCAGAAGAATAACTGCAGTGGTCTCAGTTCAAGCCACACACCAAAGGCTGTCTTTACAGCCATAGGGACTGAAAAACAACCCGCTGTAGGGAGGCCTTGGTTCTCCAACCCAGTTTCATAAAAGGAACACATGTCCAACCTCTTGTCTAGGTCACTCCTTACTACAGAATAGTTTAAAGAATATCTGTACTGAAAGTCTTTCTATGATGCTGAAAGTCTGTTCTATGGTAAAGTACGGATCTACAATGAACAAAAAGCCCCAGACGTTGTGAGAGTGTGTACTGTGAAAAAAAACAAGCTTTGAGTTCAGTTTTAATGCATTTGGCACATAGTTTATGATGTTTAACTCTTCACCTCAAGAGAGGTCAATTATTTTGTGTCTCAGTATTTTACTTTTCTCTGGACTTACACACAAATCACTTGTGGAACAGATCTTCTAATAATTTCTTACAGTAGTGGACACCACCTCTCAGTTCTTTATTATCATTAAGTGGACCCAATTTCTGTGTCAATGAAAATGACATGTCAATAAAAATGGCTAGGCTTATTGTTTCCAGGGTCACAACCCTTCCTGGTATAGTTCGAGACAGCCAGACTGCTAAATTTTTTAACATGATGAAACTAAACTGAAAATCAATATTTTCTTTTACATAAGCTTTCAAAATACAAGTCCTGGTGCCTTGCTCAGAGTAAAAAATCCTTCTTTCTAAAGGCAAACCTCCAGTAATACAGATCCTGCAGCACATCACACTGTTGCTCTTACCCCACAATATGGCATGACAAAGAATTAGAAAACACCTAATTAACATAATTGAAATGTCTCAGTTAATATACTTGGTTAACAGCAGTGTTACCAGGAGAAAATTCCCCCTACACACTTGGATGAAAGCCTTACTGTTACCTCATGTCATATTTATTTCTTAATATAGAAATAATTCATACTTTTATATATGTAGTTATACTGAGCAGAATTGCACAGCTGTCTCCAGCTAGCCATCAAAGGGACATGTTTTATATACAGGAATAAAGTGTTACTTTTTTTGTAATTCTCCCAATGTGAGGGCAGACAAAAAGAAAATGGGCTAATAATATGTCATTGCAGTTTCAGTAGTCTGGGCTCTCCCAGAAGTCACTGGAGACAAATGAGAACCCTGAGAAGTTGATGCAAGCCATCTTATGCATGGTGTGAACGTGTCTGGTCAGCTTCTGTGTCTCTTCATTGACTCCTGAGCGCGCTTAGCCGATTAGCTCAGATCAAATGAATAATTTACAGACGGATAAAATCAGGTGTCATGAATACCATCCTCAGTGTCTAGTGCACTTGGAGAGCACAAGGCAAGTAGAAAATTTCTCTTGCCTCTGGATGTTAGGGAGCTGTTTTATTAGGCTCCCTGTTCACCCAGAAATGGAGTCCTATTGCAGCCAGATTTGTAAGGCTTTACTTGCTCCTGGAATTAGCAATGGTGGCTGTGCTGAAACACCTGTACCTGCAACAAGAGCCACTCATTCTTGTCTTCACATGGAGCTAAATTGAAGGCAAATAACACATTCATATTTTTGAAAGAGAGTACCCAGCATACACTTTACTAATCCATTAATGTTTTCAATATTTCAGCAGCGCTCCTGCTCTGAATTGGAACAAAAAAGAAAGACTTTTCATTAAAATCCAGAAAAAGAGAGTATGAGATCCATTTAATCAAAGCATTTCCAGCCAGTAATCTAAGGGAACATTTAGATTCTGTATGCATCTTACGCAGAATCAATGGAAATTTCATGAGCGGAAACTGGAAAGGCTTGGAGGAAGCCAATGTAAAATGAGCAAAGGCTACAATAGTCTAGCCCTTGATCACAAAGCTCTGGCATTTATCAGAGAAGAACTAAAATATTTAGCTACTAAGTGGCTCCCCTGTCTGTTGAAGAGCAGCAGATGAGCCCTGACACAGTTTAGAGCACCCTGCCAGTCAGCTCTGCACCGAGTGACACCCCGGACAGGAATAAGGTGCTCCAGCAATGCTTCTGCAGAGGATGCTGCAAGGAGCAGTATCATGGACCAGCACAATCCCCTCACCCAGAAGTGCCAGTCTCCCTATACCTGGCATATCCTCTGGCTGGATCAGTTGTTTCTATACACTCTCTCAGTGCAGAGGAGCATAAAAAGTGGGGGCACTATTTCATTACTCCAGCAGTCTGTGAAATAACCATTTGGCTCCATATGCAGCTAAATCAGGGAGCTGTTTGAGGTAGCTGTCTCACATCACTAACATGAACCATCCTTTCCCAGTGATCCAAGCAACGTGCCTCACTCTCTGCTCTTATCTTCCTTCTTGTAAGAACAATATTGTCATGATCAAAAAGAGCATAATCCTCCAAGCTGGAGTCAGAAAACATCTTGCAGAAGGAAAAGCCAAAAGATGACTGCTGCAGTGTTTCCACGCAGTTCATCTCTTTCACTAAGGCAGCTAACTGTTGGAAGGGACTTGAGCTCCACACAGATGTTATTTACCTCTATTTTGAAATGCAGAAAGTTGCAGTAATCTGTTTATTTTTCTTTAACTCTTTTGTACTTTGGAAGTATCACACAGTTCAAAAGGCGATATGATTAATTTTAAAGAAAATTATTTTGCTGGCAGTGTTTTAACTTGCTTTGTAAAAGAAAAGCAACAAATAAGGAAAAGCAGATTAAATAAACATAGAAACTAAGAACAACACAAAAAAGTTTCAGTGAATAGAGAAGTTTGACATATGATTACTACTGCAAAGCTTTGCTTTTTCTCTGGCTTATATCAAGACTTCTCTGAAACTTAAGATGATGTCTCCAGAAGAGCAGCTTGACACCTTGCAAATGCAATGGAACCTGTTGCTTCTGCTGAGGATGAGAAAAGCAAGCAGGAATATGTCATATCAAAGAGGAGGGTTTTTCCTTTTGATTTCTTTGTTGTATTAATTTGATACAGTTACTCAGTCTAACTACCTTTATAGAAGTTGTATTATACTTGTGACCCTCACCTCAGGGAGTCATATAGTCCTGAGCTCCAACAGTTCATCCCTACCTTATCAAAAGCAAAGACTACTCTTATTTTATCACAAATATTAATCCCTGACCTTAACCATTGGAGAAAAAAGCTTTGCATTACTGTGCTCAGAGTTTGTTTTGTATTTTGCTTAGGCCTTAAGGACCACCTTGAGAATTAAATTAACTTGGACTGTTTTCCCTTGCCTCCCTTGCAAGGCTTTGGTCTAATCCTGCAAATGACCTTTGTGTGGACATACTTTGCATCCACATGGAGTCATTTGGAGTCTGGTGCATGTGAAACAGCACAATACTGCAGCAAAGAGTTCAAGTATATCCAGTGAGTTAAAATATATGGCTGCTGCTTTCTCCTGGGAAAGCAGTTCTGAAATGAACATCTGAGGGTGTCTCAGCAGAAGTCTGGGCTGAAAATATTCTGTAAACGTGGCCTTGTTCCTTAGCTCATTACTTTCATTTCAACTTCTCCCGTCATTATGTTGTTGTTGATCGGATTTCTGGATTGATTTTTGACTAAACTGGAAACTCTAAGTTCATTGCCAAACAGGGACAAACTGGGGGATGGTGCTGACAATTAATTTAGTCACATTAGAAACATGTTATATTCAATGTTTTCTTCAGTTAGTTCAAAAGCATGTTTCTTCTTTCCATACTACAGTTTGTATAGGCAGTCAACATATTCTGTTTACAGAAAACTAATGAGCATTTCTGTTCATTGGTTGCAATAATTTACATGGCTGGATTCCTACATTGTTTTTTTCCTGTATAGGCAGATGAGCTACTTGGAACCTGAACCCAGTCCTGGGTGTCCCCTGTTCCCGCAGTTGTCTGTGTCGGTTCCTACAGCCACAGCAGAATCACTCATTAGATAGCATCTCTAGCTCTGAGCAGCCAGCAACTTCTATAGCATTTGACATCTGTTCAAAAGGTTTGTAAAACACAGAAAGTGAATTAATCTAGTACTTTCTTCTTCTTGAAAGCAGCATCATAGGCAACCCTTTCTGTAGAATTAGGATGTAGCTTGCTCAGGAATTTATAATTTTTATAATATTTATTCCAGGAAGTTGTAGTGACATTTAGTTCTATTAAAATACCAAACATATTCCTAATCCAGCCTCTTCTGAAAAATTCATACCATGCAGAGATAAACACAATCCAGCTTGCCTTACAGGTGTTTGGTTTTGGTTTTTTTGTTTGGTTGGTTTTTTGATTGTTTTGTTTCGTGTTTTTTGGGGGGAGGGTCATGCTTCCCTGGATATTGCCTTCCCATTTTCCATCTCACTTTTTAAAAGCTGCAGCAGAAACATGGAAGGTCATGGGGAAAAAACAAAACAAAAAAAATCCCACAAAACCCCACCCCCAACCAACAAAACCAAACCAAAACAAAAAACCCCAGTGTAATATCACTTTCAGAGCACAGTCCCCATAAATAGTTATCAGCTTACAAGTTTAGACACCTTCTGGCCTTTAGATGACTCATGCTGTCCTAGAGAGCATCTCTTGTATCTCTTCAGTGAAAAGGGAGGTAAGCAGCGGTTGGTTGGCATAAGTAGCAGCACATGAAGTCAGGTTTAGAAGCCAGTAAGAGCCGAATACCTCATTTCTACAGGGTATCTGGCAGTGAGGTTCTGAGGAGCTCAAACTGAAGTAAAAGCTCATTGGACAGAGTAGATGAAGCAAGAGAGTAGCAACTGACACGTTGCCTTTGGGTGGGTCATGCCAGTTTTGGAAGGAAGGAGGTTTGAATGAAATCAATATATTCATGTGGTATGTCCAGTTTTTACTCCTGAGCTTTTTCTCAATGCCTGAAAGCTGTCTTGATCCAGCCCTGCTCTAGAGGAAGATCTGTTACATGGCAGAGCTCAGGAGAAAGCTGCCACACTTTGCCCATCTAGAGGAAGCTGTGGGTAGTCAGAAGAAATACAAGATGGGTAGCCTGAATTCTGGAGACGGCTGCTAGCACCTCTGTGCTACTAAAACAACGTTTCACTAATCAGCGGATCAAGCTGCTGGTTATGTGATAAAGCAAGGAGAGAGTGATAACACTGTTGTCAATTCATCACCAGCTACTTCCACCTAAATTGTCAGTTCAGTAGATAAACTAAACATTTTACAAAATAAGGCTGATTTATCACCTCCCAGTCAACAGCACAGAACCAAACAGAGTTGTTATTTCAGTAGAGGAGCTAAGGTAACTCAAATGGTCATTTTACTTTTCTCTGCCATTCGAGCACTTAAACCTTTCCTGTCATGGCCAATTTTGAATAGGTTGGATATTTATTGTGTTGAACTCTTTTAAACTGTGCGTGTGTGGGAGGGGAGGGTTTCTGAGGGAAAATACTGCACATGTAATAGTCCCTGCTGGGTTTCTAAAACAAGTTAACATTGTTTGACCTAAAGTGAATAAACCCTCAGCAGAACTGAGGCCGATGACTTTATCTGTTAGACTCTGGCTCCTCTAATTTAAAACAAATGAAAGAACGTAGATAGTTTAAGTGAATGCAGAAGAGATTGGAGTGATTTTTTTCCCCCCCTAGACCTTTAAAAAATTAGGAAATCCAGCTATAAACAGGCATGGCATCTTCAGAAACATTGCCACTGTTGTTATTCCACAGTGACAGTTTCCAACAGCAAAGCATGAAAAACAAGTTTTGCTTTGCTTATGGTTTCAGAGTGTGTCAGTAGATTTTCATTGCTAGGAACCCAAGTTAAAAGTATTAAGTGAGTTTTGCTGGGCTCCTCCTAGCCGTAATCTCGCTTGCTCAAATTTTACACTGCAACTCATTCCCTTGGGCTCACTGAACTATACTTGAAAATGTTTTTGTCTCTGGCTGGATGATAGTAAATTCCTGCAGGCTTGAACAATTTTGTATTTCTTTCAAGAGTACCAAATTTGATGTCAGAGGTGAAATCCTAATGCTGCAAACCCACCAAAATGTATCCAACGCCAGATTCAGAATAGCAGGGATGGTTCGTGTGAACAGCTGAGCTGACTGCTGTAAAAGCCATGGTCAGCCTGCCTTGGTGCACATTGGTAGTCTCACACAAACACCTTCAGGTACAGTTCAAGAAGATTAAACCCAGGCATAGACGAGAGCATTAATAAGTACTGAGTTAGGTTACGAATTCACAAAACATCAGAAACTTTTCACCATCTCTGCTTTGGACATATTTTTCATGGAAGAATAACCTATCTCGCTACTTTTTTACCCTTTCTCTGAGGGGAAACGAAGTACCACAAGCCTCCTTCCTGAACAAAGCTTCCTCTCTGTTGATGGATCAGGGATGCTGGCCAGGAGGAACACTCATCTCACAGTCTGCTCCTGTTGCTTTTTGTGCTTTGGACATTAGTAGTCACGCTGACCACATGAGGAGGAGCATCCTGACAGACACAGATCTCCCTTCACACCTAAGTTTTGCTCTCTGAGAAGACTACAGTGACAAGTAGAAGATGTATCAGTTGAGACACTGGTTTTCATAGCATAAGTAGCTAGTTCTCAAAAGTGGACAACTGCCAGAAGCCAAATGGCTTCTTTCTCCCTAAAGTGCAGCAGGATAAGAAGTAGATGCCCAGACCTCCACCCAAGCTATAATGTTACTTTCTGTTGGCATCCTCAAGCAGTAATTTTCTCTGAGACCTGTCCTGCAGAATACTATATGCACTTAAAATGTTGTTACTTCTAGGGGGTATTGCCAAACACCCTGTGACTAGTGAAGTGACCTGACTGAAGCTTCAGGATGTCAAAATCCTCTCTTACTATGGACACAATGGTAGGCCTGGATGCAATTCTGTTTGGCAGGGCTCTGGAACAGTTTAAAAGCATCAGCATCCAGGGCCAAGTGAGGTAGGTGTGATCTCCTGTGAGAAGAATGAAATAAAAGAAAGAAGACTCATTTGTCAGAGTCCAGTGTAACAAGGGAGCCAAGATGTAGGCATGGCAGCAATGACATTTATTTCTGTTGCCAGAGTGTAGGTGATAGTAACATCCATAGTGTGAAAGGGGAATATTGTGGTACAGTTACCAAGAAAACGACTACCACTAGTGAAGTCTAGGGTGAATAACGTACTCGTGCTGGACAGGAAACAGATGCCTATATCGTGACCAAATCACAGGAATCTCAATCTGTAAAGCAAACACAGTTGCAGACCATGGTCATATTACTGTGCAGCTCTAGTAATGATTTCACAGCTTTTACATATCTAGGAAGGGACTGTCTACTAGCTGTTATATCTTGAAAATATCAATGAATGAGAAATGTATTTGGAATCCGCTCCTCAAACTCCCATTCTGGGGAAAATCTAATGAATCACTCTCATTTAGGGCATCTGTCAGCATCCTTGGGAGCAGGAATGCTCTCAGACTGATGCCAGTGGTGAAAAGTTTGCAGCCAGGGTGCATGCTGCAGTGTTTGCAAACACTGACCAGGAGGTAGTAGTATTCCTTACGTCCAAAACAGAGGAGATAGCAGAGGTGTCCAGACTAAGTCTGAACCTCTCAAAGCAGGCCCTGACTGTGAGATTGAAGCCACTGAGGACTATGGTAGAAAGTCTTGCCAGAATGACCATCACCTCAGCAGCTCCTACAAGGGACAGTTTCTGAAAGTAAACATCAGTACAAACATCTACTTGCCAGAGGCGTATCTCCTCCCACTCACTCTTTCTTTCAACCCCAAACTCAGGCCCTGTTAAACTTGGACCTTTTCCTACTTTTCAGGCTTCTCCTTAGAAGAGTGTTTATCCCAGCACAAAATACCCAAGATTTACTGCTATCTTCCACTACTGCTTATCTAATCTATCCTACCCAGGTACTCCACACTAATCTAATCTAAAGAGTCTTGCAAAAGACCTGCTCTCACTTTAAGTTCCGTTTCTCTCCACTCCTGTTGTTGTCTAACCCAAAGTCTGGGTTTTTGGGACTGGCTATGGCTGAGCCTTCTCAGTGCCTGTGGCACCTCAGGTTTGACATACCGTGGTGGGCTGCAGGTGGTGAGAAAAGAGAGAGCCTTCAAGATAGCAAGGACAACATAACTGGCAAGTGAGTTGCTTCCCCTGGGTGCAGGTTAGATGTCTACACACTTGTACATGTGAAAGAAAGGCAGCCCCTGTGTCCTGCCAGAAGCAGGTGTTATGCACCATCTGGGAAAGAGGCAGGTACCTAAAACATATTTAATGTAATGAATTTCAGTCCTCCAGTCTACCTGTCCAAGTGAATTTTGATGTATACAATTTAGCCTCTAGAAAAATCTATATTCTGAAGACATCAGCATGTTCATCTAGCAAAGGATAGTTTAAGAAGGTAGAGCCCAATAACTGTGCTAGCACTGATGCAGCGGAACGGGCAGAACAGAATGACTGAGCACACCTTAGCCCCTGGACTGCAGGGCAGGCTCAACTCTGCCTACCGTGGCAATTTAAATTCAGCTGCTACACTGTGCACTGAAGGGGCTGAGATGCCCTGGAAGATGCCCGCAGTAGTTCTCCTGTGGGGATGATACTCTTTAGCAAGGAGTGATAATAAACAGTAGGACGGTGCTAACACTTTAAGCTGCTGCAGCTGTCTGCTAAGTGAGTATGTGTCAACACCTTCAGACTGGAAGGTGAGAAACTGAAATTATAGCTTTCAGTTACCCTAATTCTGCTTTTGCAATCTCATTTATTAAATCACTTTCAGGAGTGATTAAGGGACTCAGAGCATTTGCTTGTGTGTTATGAATTCAAGACAAGGAGCATGTTTCTGAAAGCTTGCATACTTCTACAAGTTTTTGTTGTAACTATGACACCATATTTAGAATGAAAAATCACAGCAGCACATTATTATATATGAAAGTCCTAAAAACACCCCAGCATTTCAAACAAAAACATCTGACACTAAAAAATAGAACACTGTGAATATGAGCAAGAAAATTAGGTGTACCATTTACAAGGATTTGTGTAATGTAAATATTCTTTTGATAATTACATAAATATAACCTTCTCAGAGTCAATAATAAGATCTAGTCCTTCAGCCTAGCAATGATGTAATTTGTGATTCGAGGATCATATTGTCCTCTATGACATTTTCACCTCCCTGTTATAGCTTTAAAGCTAAAGAAATTGATGGGCAATGTAGAAAAAGTAAAAACGGATGATTTGTTACTGTACTGATGTAGCTCCGGTGATATAAACAGAGACTTGTTAGATACTACATGATCACTCAGAGTCTACTTGTGGTTTAATGTTTCTGAGACATTTTGTAAATCTGACAATGTTCTAGATGGATAACAGATTAGCTATGATGCTAATTTACATTTGGAGTCAGAACTGTGATTTCTACAGAAAAAAAATATTATTATGAACACACAGAACTGATTTTGTATACATCATGGATTCTTGATGACATTCTGCAGACTGACATGATGACTTCAGTGCCGAGAGCAGTATGCAGCTGAGCACACAGCTACACTTCTTGGTTCTGTTTGGTAACAGATTCTCAACAGGAAAAGTGCCCTGACTGTTGCCCTTCTCCACCCTCCAAAAATCCCTAGTGATTTCAGTTTTGGTCTTTTCATTTGAGTGGACTGTATCATAACAATTTGCTCAGGGTCTGGATGGCAAATAAAACTTAAAATGTTGTATGACAGTAAGAAATTATTAGGGAGCTAGGCAGAACTCTCCTGTATATTGCCAGCTGATCAACAGTATAGTTATTTAAAATATGTATATATAATCCCTGATCCAGGTCAGGTTCAGCCACAAGGTAGTCTTTAACACCAGAAATTTCTGATGAACTCAAATTCTGCAGAAACTATTACACATTTTTAACGGTACATGAAATCCACAGCAGCACACAGTATTGTAGGTAAGCACCTGGACCAGAGCAACCAGCCATGAGTTGTAAGACCCTTTTAAACTTGGCAGATGTGACCTTGGTTGACAGGAATTAACATATGGGCCTTGAGACCTTTCCTCCAGCTACTGGGAGTAAACTTTCCTCGGCTTTCTGGATCCCAATATTCATCCCTGCTGATGGGCAACTGAGCCAGTCACCTCTTTTCAGAGATAGCGATCTCACGATCAAGGGTAGCACAGTAAAAAGCCACCACAACCCAAAACATTATTGTTTTGAGAACCCAAACTAGACACAACCTTTCGTTTCACTCCAGACCTCTACTAATTCTTACAAACGCTTTGTTCTTCTTTGTTCCCTTTCACAGAGACCTTACTTGTCCAGCCTCTACCCTGGAAAACACCATTCTAGAGAAGAAAAAGGAATTAAAAACCACACACCCCGATAATGATGAAGTATAGAAAGTGTTTAAGTTTACCGCCTTCGGGAGACAACAGCAGCGAGCCCCCCGCCCGCCGGGGCCCAGGAGCGGCGGCGGAGCCGGCCGAGGGGCGGTGGCGGTGCCGGCCCTGGCGCACCGGGTGCAGGTGGAGCCGGCGGCAGAGACACCAAACCCCGCGCTAGGGCGGAAAATCTGAGCTCGTTCCTGTGCGAACACCCTCGGAAAACGCCCAGGGAAGGAGCGGCACGCGCCACCGCCCCGGGCCGCGCGGGCGGG
>VWZG01004483.1:1501375-1536488 GCA_013396735.1 Grallaria varia | reverse complement strand
GTGATTAAAATATAAATGTGCAACTTATGAGCCTTACTTAAAAACTTTCTGTATATCTTTCTAAGGAAGTCTTAATAGTGGTGTTAGGTTAAGTCATCAGGAATATATGTTGGTGATTTGTGACTGATGGTTTGGTTTTTTTGGTTATGTTTTTGTTTTTGTTTTTTTGTTGTTGTGGGTTTTGTTTTGTTTTGTTTTTTTTTTTCTTTTTCCCTTCTGGCATCTGGAAGAAAAATGGAGGTTTTCTAGTATTCAGAGGTTGTGTGTTATTCTTCCTGGCAGTTGTTTGTATATTAGATTGCATAAGATAGGAAGCAGATATAAAAAAATTAGGAAATTATGTTAAATGAAAACAAGATTTATATCCTGTGGTTACCAGGGATCATTGTTTTTGAAAAGCATGGGTTAGCCTTGGTATAAATGGTGAGGCTTCTAAACTGGCATTGAAACAGACTGAATGGACAGCACTCCAGAAGTCAGTCTGATGGGCTGTTACATATAATTCCATGGTTGTGGAAGGTGTCAAAACCTTAGGGCCTTCCTATAGAGGAAGTGATTGTCTGCCTACCACAGTAGATAATATATATGGATTAAAAATAATGTTATGCTAAGCATAATACAGAGACACTGGATGAGAGTTATGCTGTCTGGTCAGAATGATGGATGAACAGGGGGCTAAGCATGTCACACTTTGCCTGTGCATAATATAAAATGTAAGTGCTGTACTTTTCTCCTTCCAGATCCTTCTTATGTCCTGTAATTTTTAGTATCTTTGCAAAGACACTTCCATAGTATTACTTGTCCATCATCCAGCGGTAGGCACATACAGTAGAAGTACAGTGGGTGGGAGCAGTAACATCAAACAGGCTTAGATAGCCTGTGTTCATATCAGAGGCTTGACATATCTTGTAAACTTGAAAGTGCCTAATCTTAACAATTGCAAGGTGGGATAAGCTGTTTTATGCATGGACTTCCTGGATGCCTGAAGGTTGTTTAATGGGAAGGCTTTCTCTGTGGTGTTTTTTGGTTTTGCTGGTTTTTTTTTTACACCAAGGTGAAATGCATTTTTCGTTTCCTCTGGGTAGATGGGAACTCTAGCTACTCTGTGAATGGCTTTTTACCTTGGGCATAGTGAAACCATTTTCTCAATTTACTAGTCCGTCATTGCAATTGGATTGGAAGAGAACTCTTCCCGGGAGGTGGTACTAGAGATTAGAGATTGGATCACTTGGTAACAGGATTGTAAAAATAAGGCACAACTATGTGCTTTGTTTTCCAGATCTCTGTATTGGGGGCCAGAACTACTGCATTTTTCTGAATTGGTGTATCCTGTTCTGTATGTCAGTGAATTGTGTTCGGCAGAAAGTGCTGCTGCTTTGTATTATCTGTTCTTGATTTTTACACTGAAAACTTGTAGTTCAGAAGTGTTTGAAGCATTGAGAGCTGTTGCTGCAGCTCTCTGAACAATATGATGAGTGAGAGAACCTGATACAAATGATGTTAATAAATATTTGGTACTGGGCCTAAGAGGTTCTGTGTGGGCATTCTGGAAAACTATGAACAGCTTTTTAGATTTTGACTCTGTCTTTGCAACTTTGAGTGTACGTCTTTGGGAGTGTAGGTAATAGGCCTTTTTTTTTTTTTTTCTAAATTTCTTTATTTCCATTTACCAGCAGCTGCTGCTTTGGTGAGAGTGAAAGAAATGCCTCCTTAAAGGACATGACTAATTACAGATAGGCTGTTGATGGAGGGGGGCACTCTGAGATAGACATTTTCTTTTATGTGTGTGGCATTTGCATAATGTGTTAGGACACACAGTATGGACTGCATTAAGCGCTAGCAAATATGCTGTAGGGAATAATCTTGCACTGGAATCACTGAGCTGGCTGGATAATATCATCTTCCTTATTTTCAATTTTGAGATTTGTTTGTTTGAAGGGCCAAGGACAGGAAATCAAATAGAAAATGATACACTGTATTGAGGAGAGAGATTCTAAATGCTTGTAAGTAACAGTTGCAGTTTGTACAAATAGTTTGAAAAGAGAAACCTGAACCTGTTTATTCTTTTTCTTTTTTTCTTGCCTAATAGAAATGGTGGTGTGCCCCCTCCTACTTGTATCTATGTATATCTCTTAGTACACTGTAATGAAGTACTATTTCTTACTGAAATATTACAAACCACCCCCTCTAAAGACTGTATTTTATTCTCTTCTAGTTTGGTTTTCATCTAAACATTTGGGTCTTTTTGTGTTGTGAAGTTGATGAGAACATAAGAGAATGGACAATCCTGTAATAAAAAAAAATGCTAAAAAAATCAAAATTTCTTAAATCATTGTAGATGTTAGTGTGTACTTTTTTATTCTGAGGGCCAAAAAGACTAAAATTAAAATACTTTCTTGTGATGCAGTTTAGCACTTTGAGATGGATAGGTGTCTTTGGTACTACTTGCTCTGATGTGTGGGATTAGCTTAAAAAAGTATCTTTTAAGTTCTCAGAAGTCTCTTCCAGGTCACTTGGTTTGTGGCAGATAGTCTGCCCAGTGATATGTTCATGGCATTGAGATGAACTTAACAATTTTGATAGCTAAAACTGAGCTCAGTATACAGCTTAAGTTGCGGTTTTATGCTGGAAAACTGTACATGGAGAGATGTTGTTAAAAAACTAGTTTATGGAGCTAAATTCATATGAATTTCAAAACCGTAGCACAATTCCAGTTATTTTTGAGGAAAACATGACATTCTAATTTGTCCAAGGTCTGTCCTGTTGCAATAAAATTTGGAAGTGGCTGATATCGTAAGAAATTTGACAGATATTTAAATACAGTTCCTTAATTACAGTCTATTGTAGTTCAAACAAGTTTAAGCTCATATGTCCTCAGTTTTGTGATATTTAAGAGGACTAGAGTTCAGTCAGCGCTTGCAGGAGTATGCAAAGCTGTCAAAATTTTCTTGTGATGCAAGAATTGAGAACTGACACATTTTGTTTTTGTTTTGGCCAGCAAAAGAAGCAGCACGTCTAGTATGTGCTCGACAAGCAGGTGACTCCTAGTACCTGATGTTCTGACCTGTTTTTGTAGGATAAGGATCTGGTTAGGGTTATCTCCGAGAGGAATGCCACAGTTTTCATGTAAGAGGCTGTCCCATTGGAGTTCATGCTTTGTTGTTGTTGTCGAGCTTTTCTCCTCAGATCTCTAATTTTGATGCAACTTTAATAGGGAGCCTGTGACTCCAGTGAAAAGTATTCCCATGTGTAGCCACAAACATTTTTTATTCATCAATGGCTGTAAAATCTGACTTGTTCCTTCTTGCATGCATGTTAAAATTTTATTATCCTCAATCACCATGGTAAAAGGTGAGTAAGTAAACTTTGCTCAGAGTAATCAATTTTCATGGCAATTTTACAGATCTTCTGCTCCGTTCTCTGTACCTGCACTGGTTTTGTATGGGCCTGTCTAAATACAGTCCTGCGTTTTCTGTATGCTTTAGTCATTTTTTAAAAAAACATATGTTGGAGAAGTTGTTTTGGAGCTGTCTGTGAGGTGGGATTTAAACATGATCTCTTTTCTGAAGGAGAAAAATGAATGACTTGTGTACCACTGTGGGGGTATTAAAGTTTCCCATCTTGCCAAATCAGCAATTATATTAAAGTTGAAAGAGTGAAATAAGTTAACATGGATAATCTTCAGTGTTTCTCAAAATCTATGCATCTAAATCAGATGCTGGAGTAATTCAGCTATAAGTAGTTTGGCAAGTTGGTATTGTGATCCTGATGTCATGGGGGTAATCTTACAAGCTCATTACTTGCATCTCCTTTCTTAGCATTTTAATTTTTTTAAAAATGTGGAGCAGTATTCCTGCATTTTAAAAATACTTTGTATCTGACCCAAAAAAACCTTGTCTGTACAACAAAGGTCTTTTTCTGTATGAAAGTGTTATGAAACATGATGTTATGTAATGGATGCTGGCCAATACCTGTAGCATTTCATAGTCTGTGCCCCTTAGGTGTTGTTTTTCATGAGTTCTTTATAGGTGGTTGTAAGTAATTTTCTCTCTATTTGCACTGTGACTGAGGCTACGATCCAACTGTATATCTAAATAGTCTGATAACTCATGAAAATAGCAGAAAGCTAAATGGCAATGCAGAGCTAAAGTGCTTATTTTTGATATAAAATGAAAACTCAGTGTGCGTAAATGTCAAGTAATACGTCACATATAAAATACTGAGGGATAATGATTAACTAGGAGCTCATGGGTAAAGTCTTAAGAGTTGTGGTAGGTAACTCCATAGATTGAACAGTGGCATAATGCTTGATGTTAGTCAAAAAAGCAAATTGTCACCCATTTTCTAATAATTTTCAAGAATTAATAGTCTCTGTCATGCCTCAGTGTATAAAGCCAATAATGCACTTGGAGCTGATGTGTCTAGGTCTAGTGCTGTTCCATCTCCTTTTATTTTTCCCTATCTCAGAAACAATATAGTGGAGCCAGAAAAGTCACAGAGAAAGGGGCCAACTATGATAATTAAATATATGGAGTTGGCAGTGTATCAAAAATGACAAAGGAAGCTAGGGTTTGGCAGTTTGGGAAAGAGGAGACTGTGGAGTCAGAGGTGATGTTGAGGTGTAGTAGCTTTCTCCATCTCTTTTGAATTTCTTTGGATCAGCTTTTTACTATGTACACCAAGAACTTGGGGTGTCAAACAAGCATGGGTGGAGTGAGAACAAGCTAAAAGGGATGGTCCTTTGCATAAAAGTTAATTAAGCTTGTTACTCTGCACCATAATATTTTGGAAGCTAAAAATGCGTATGCAACCCAGATACATTTTTGAAAGAGCAATATTGTAGAGTTTCTCAGTACCCTTGTAGTGGAATGGATTATGGATTTGTGAATAATTGAAGCTGGGAGGATACTCTAGTGATTCTTGCTTCTATGTTCTTTCCTGAATATTTGCAACTGTCTGCATTTGGTCACTGCAGGAGATGGGCTAGGTGAACCTTTGGTCTGGTCTACAGGTGTTCTTACATGTTGCAGTGGTGATTCCATGATAGCTCATCAGGATTCCTTCTGCTTTTGTGAAGTTCTGTACCAAGCCTGGTGAAACAAGGCAGCTGTTGGGGATCAGCAGCAGGAAATGGAATTTTTCAAATATTCAGGACCGGGACGTGTTTTTGCTTCTTGAAGATATCAAACTTGTCTTTGTATTTTGCTCATTTTTGTAACAGTTGCTGTTAATTCTTGTTGCATCATATGGGTCTAATGCTCTCCAGTTTTAATAAACTAAAATGAAATGCACAATTTCCTGCTTTCGTATTCACTCCATCTCTCCCTCCATCCTCTCTCCCAGGTGAAAGAGAGGGCAAGGTGATGGCGTCTTATACACAGAACTTCTATATTCTGTCATACTTCTCATTTCTTTTTCATTTGTTTTCAGTCAGGCAAGTGCTGTTTTTGTCTGTTGACTTGTTTTCTGCGTTACTTTTTTAGTGGACTGCATTACATTGCAAGACTTAATTTCTCAATTCCAAGTCTTACAAATACTGCAGCAGCAAAACCAGTAAATCCCTTAGAGCCAGTGGAAGACTCCTTTTTCCTGAATGATACTACTGGGTCTTCTGTTTGCTATGGAATGGTTACTTTTCTTTTACTCCAATTCTGTAGTAGCAGCTTAGGGAAAGGAAATGGCACTTTCATGGGCTACACAGCAAGCCTCAAAGGCATGGGACTGAGCGATGTACGGACAGGGGAAGTATGGCAGGGAGGAGCTCCTCCTGGCAAAATGGAACTTCTCCCCCTCACCAACCCTGCAAATCATTTATCCAGAAGATAAAGAAAAAAAAAAAAGAAAGAAAAAAGGGTAAACTTCTACCTAAAGAACTGCGAACTGAGGTGGCCACAGAATAGTTTCGAGTTGGGCTTTTTCTTTTGTGGGTGGGCAGACCAACAACGTCCACCCTCAAAACCTATTTTTAAAGCTAGATCTAAAATGTTACAAGGTGACTGTGGCTAAGATGGCTTTTGCTCTTGTAATCAGTGATTCATGACTGAGAAACTAAATTCCTTAATGTGAGTGAGTAGAGACAGTGGTAATAGTAGACAGTTACTCAGCAAGGCGTGTTCAGGGTAAACAGTTCTCACTGGCAAGTTTGTCTGTTGAGAATAATTTTTTCCTTCTTTCATTTAAACCAGGGAGGTGTATAAAGTTATGGAAAAAATCCTGTTTTCAGTTTAGAATTCAGTACTGCCTGTTATTCACGCTATCCGGTGTGAGTTTTTGGGAAAAAGATTCTCCCCCTGCCACTCCCTCAGCATGTTCCCCTTTATCCATTTCATGGCCGGTGTTCAGTGGCTTAAATTGTGGATGATGCAACATCAGTCAGTGATGTAATGGTTGTCTGTGAGCTCCCTTGCAGTTCACGGTGGGAATCTGAAGTTTGGAAACAGAATTTTGTCTGTGTGAGGTTCTGTGTCTGCTGTGAGGGAGGTGAAGCACAAACACCACAATCATCTTATTTTGGATAGTGCCAGAAGAGTGAATCATGATGTTTTAGTAAAGGGTTTTTTTTGTGGTTTTGAATTTTTTGGGTATGTTTTTTGGTGTTGTATTGCTGAGTAGGTGGTGGTGTTTTTTTGTTTGTTGTTTTTTGGGTTTTGTTCGGGTTTTTTGTTTTGGTTTTTTTGTTTTGTTGTTGTTGTTTTTTTTTTTTTTTTAAATTCAAACCATTAATGCCACCAGACGAGTTCAGGGGAAGGCATTATATGTAAGATTAAGAACAGGGTTTGTGGAAGTGACTTGACCTTAAATTGTCACTTCCCCCCCTTAGATAATCTGGGCTGGCAGATTTCACTTTGCTGTTTAGGACCCAAGATCCCGAGAGCTCTCATTCCTTGGAAAGTGCCTGTAGTCTTCCCCACTCTTTTAAGTGAGAAAGCAGGGATTACAAGCATATGTCCTCTGCTGAGTATCAGAAGCCTCTTCAAGCCATGAGGAGCAGCAGTTGTTCTTCCTCTGTGTTCTTTATCCCACGGTGCAATTGTTTTTTGTGGAACTTTGGTTTCTTTCTTGCAAAGATACTACTTATTTGGGAAAGAAATATAACTGGTTGCATTTCAGAATTACTTTCTACAGAAGGATTTTCCAATTAATTCTTACCCCTTAATAAAGCTTTTCTGGGGTAGTTGCACTTTATTTCACAAGCCTGTTTTTCTCTGTTACCTTATTTTGGCTGTTAAATGTCCCTTATGAAGTGATAGTAGAGGCTTTACTGTTCCATTATGCTATTTAGTACTTTGAGTTCCAGCCGGTTCCTAGAAGTTCCATTGTATTTATTGCTTAAAATGATTGGAGTCCAGGCTATTTTTTATTCGTAAGTGCAGATGTAGGTTAGATGATTTCAGAAATTATAAAAAAAATACGTGTAGGAAGACATTTTGTGATGGCATAGGTTAAAACTTTTTTAATAATTGGAAGAAAAAGTATTCAGTCTAATTTAAAATACTAAAATAGGGGAAAAATACATTACTTATACTTTATAAAATAGCCTGTGTAAGTCCTTTCAGCTGAAGATTCTCCTGGACTTCAGCAGGCTTTGGATCACTGGTTCTAATAAATGAAACTTTGAAAAATGTCTTTAATTCTTGTGGAAACCAGCCATACCTAGTCTCTTACTGTTCTTTAACACTGGCTGCTTTTTGTATTATGTGCTAGCATATAAGTAAGTAACTTGCATTGTATACTTTCTGCAAACCTTCTTTTGGAGGAATCAATGTCAGGTTTAAGCAAAAATACCCCAAGCAACTAACATTTTCTTCAATTTGTAGAGTAAAAAGCCTACAAATGCCAGTTATTTTTCATTTTGTAATGCAAACTATATATACTACCAAAAACTTGGTATGCTGTTACATGATTCTGTGATACAAAGTCACAACATGAAAATAAGAAAAATGTTATAAAAAACCCCCAGTAATTTGAACTTAAACACACAATGGAAGGCCAAATGTTTGTTTTGGGAACAAAAAGTTGATGTATTTTGACAACTCCTTTATTCTTATCCAAGTTTAGTGGGGGGAAAAAAGCTTGGCTCCTTAAAGGAAATCTGGGAAGAATGCATCCTGCTTTTTTGCATGTCTGCAACTTGAAAGAGTTGCAGGAACATCTCTGAAACCAGGCAAGTAAGACTCTTTGCCATAAACACAGTGAAAATTGTAAATTCAAAAAAATGTAAATTTAATCTAGAAAAAAGGGAAAACTAAAAGAAATTCTTGAGCATCTTTCCATATCGAGTCATGGACTGAAATATAATTACACTTCATCTAGTATCTCCTTCCAGCATTAACAGTCTGACTGTTTTAAGATAATTACCTCTTCCTGTTTCATGGGGGAAGGGGGTTTGTGTGTTGGTGTTTTTTTGTTTGTTTGGGTTTTTTCCCCCAACTTTGTTTATAGAAAGGCATAGGTATCTTACCTAGAAATAACAGAGTAGATTGTTAAATGTACTACCTAAACACTCAGCTGGAAAAGTAGTAAGAACATACTAATGTTCTCTTAAGAAACACTGCTTTTAAGTTGGAATTTTTTTAATTGTAATTGAATTCTATCTGTCATTGTGGTTATGTGATCATTTTGCAGGAATTTGTAGTCAGCTATGAATATTTGAAGTATTTTTTCTCCTGTTGGACTTTAAATAACGAGGTAGAATAATGTGAAAACATGCCTTGTTGAAGAACATATTTATAAATTTGGTAAATAGATTTTTGTATGTTAGCCTGAACTTGGAAGTAAGAGGTAGTCAGAAGACTGCCCACAATGGCAAAGTACAGGGAGCAGCTGATAATGTGATAATTAGCTGTGGTACGAAGAAAAGGCTTTTCTGTATTTTCCACAGGATTTTACCTGAAGCCTGGAAACCACTGATGTACCCACTGCAGTCACTCTTTGGTATTAAATCTTTCTATGACTCAGGAATTTCTGGCTCTAGGATGAGTGTCAGGGTGAATTTTTTCTTCTGATTCCTTCTTCCTTCCATGTACCCATGTGATTATATGTTGTAATTGTAGACCTTGTAAGTGGTTGCTGAAGTTTGAGAAAACAATGACCCCTGTATGAATAACATAGTTTCAGTAAAGTTAATAAGAATGGCAGAGGAGAAGTGGGTACATATTTACACTTACCTTCACAGTCTCATGCGTGTGTTAGCAGAGAGTATTGCCAGACTATATTGGACATGAACATGTAGGGAATGCCAGGGATTTGAGCTAGAGTGTAACAGTACCAAAAAGTAGTCTGAACCTGATTTGTCTGTGGCTACCATTTGCGTAGCTGCTGAATAATGGAACTGTTGGCACATTCTGGAGTCCTGCTGGATTGCTTGTATTCTGCTCTGATTTTAATAAAATTACCCCCAAAAAATTATTACATCCATTTTTTGTGAATACCTTCTGAAATGGTCTTGTACTAGGTAAAATAGGAACTGCCCTTAGAGGCTGTTGGCCAGGAACTTGTACAGGAGAATTAAATGCAGAGATAGAAAAGTTTCATTAGACGATTGATCTGTTTCATCGTACAACATAATTTGAAAGCCATGCTAGAAATTTGGCAAGAAAAGCAGTGAAGAGGCTTGGTAAAGGACAATTGAATAAAACTGAAACAACAGCTTGCACTCTTACTGTTGAGTAGCTTTTAGTTACTGTTTTATGCCAGTTGCATATTCAAAATCTGGTTGAAGTATTTGGGTGCATTTTGCTGTCTTCATGTCTTTGCCGCATCTGAGTGGAGGGCGTGTCTCCTTTCCGTGTTTGGCACATGATATTTTGTGCAAACACACACAGGTCATGGAACTGCTGTTGTGAAGTCACTGGGTTGTGGTTTTTTCAGAAAATAATTTCTCACTTGAAAGAGGTTAGGAAATACACTGTCCTTTTACAGACATAGTAAGAAATGAAAGCAAAAACCTCCAGGAGAGCGACTTTTCTAATACCAAATATCTTTGCACAATCCTATTACTGTCACTTATGTAATGAAGAGCTTGGCATGTGTGTAGTAGTTTGTGATTGATGAGTCACAGCGTGTGTGCTCAGACTTGGGACAAGGCTGGTAAAAGACATTCCTAAGATACACTGTGAACTTTATATGACACTAAAGTGAATTTCTTGTTAAGGATCAAGACCTGCTATTGGCTGAAAGAAGGTTGTGGTGTTGGCTTTTCTGCTGAAATATAAGCAACTCTGAATTTAATTCATGTGACTTTCTGTTCCTTTTATAGTCAGACTGTAGTTTTCTGCGAGTAAATCTCCTGCTTGTTTCTTGGTTTCTGTTAGTGTTGTTTTTCCCCTGTATTCCACACATGCAGCTGTGCTTGTTTTTCTTTATTGTCTTTTTGAATGTTGTAGTCTTCAATAACTTGTTTTGATTTTTTGGCTGTAATATTAGTACTCCCTGGACTGATTTAGGACTTGCTTGTTAAAATGGTACATTTCTCTTGAGACTCTTATTTCATTAAGTTTCATTGGCACATTAATTTCAGGCTTTGTATGTTGCTTTCATGAACTGTCTAAAACTTTACAATACCATTTTGTGTGATGTGTCCCTTCACATACAGGAATAGTTTTGGTGAGTGAACAGCTTTTCAGTCTCTTGGAGTATGCTGGTTTGTGTGGGTATATGTACTGTTTCAGGTGTGTGCACCTGGATTTCTGGCTTAAGTTGTTGGATTCAGTCTTTAAAAATTAAAAGTTTGAGATATTAAATGCTAATGCATTTGTTTCATATTTACTAGGAGTCTCTAGGTTGGGATTTTTTTAACTTTTTCATTTGTTTTCTGTTGTAGCCCCGAACTTTTCAATTAAAAACATAAAAATAAAAAGTCTTTGACCCCTAACTCTGTCCCACTTTTTTAGAAAGAGAATTTACTTTTTTCTTTGTATTAAATATAGAGGAAAATTTTTTAATGTGTGACAAATATTATAGATTTGATTATTCATGTTCTAATAAGTATTTGGATGCCTTTTTAAGTTTCCAATCTCTTCTACCATGCAGCTTAAAAATGAGAACCACTTAATGCCCTGTCTCAGCCTATTTGTTCTGTCATCTTCCTGTCGAACCCCAACTTCTGCCATTGTTGGGGTTTCTTTCCATTATTTAGTGTGTGGCAAAGACTTGCTCTTTTAATGAGTAGACCATTTGAGAAAGGCCATGGAATTGTGTGCTGATTTTATGGCTCTGAAGGTCATAGTTCAAACAATTCAGTGAAGGGAAAAAAATTAGTACCTACTACTTCTGTGTAGTGCAGGTGGTGTAACTTGTTGCCACACCTGTGTAGCGTATCTGGTTGGTCATACTTAACTGTTCACCACATCTGCACTCTGTCGTCCAAAGGGCAAATGTGTTCCCCACCTCTTTGGCAATGTTGAGGTTCTCCCCAGAAGACCATGCCCAGTTTTTGGTCCTCCCTGCAAGGCATGACAAATTGGAGAGAAGGAAGGTGTTCTGGGACTGGAGTGCCCGCCTGGAGAGGAGGCCACCAGCACCAGCTTTGTTCAGCTTGAAGCAGGGAAGGGTCTTCAACAAGGGACAAGAGAGAATGGTTGCAGTGAGGGAAACTCCAGCTGAATATAAGGAGAAAAAGTTATTGTTGAGGGTGGTTAAACATTGGAACAGGTTGTGGGAGGTCCTGGAACCTTTCTCGGTGGAGGCTTTCTGGACTTCAGTGGGCAAAGATCTTATAACATCCCTTTCACCAGTAGTCTCCAGTGACAGTGATTAGAGCTGTTGTACTTCCTCTAAGTAACCTTCTGGCCTGTTGTATCATAAAAAGTTTTACTGTCGTGTCCTTTCTAATAAAAACGAGGTATTTCTTTACTGATACCCAGAAAAGGACATCTGTCTGTGCCTACTGACTTCTTTTTAAAAATGGGAAAACTGCGATTAAATTCACTGCTAAACACTATAGAGTAAAGCTTAACAAAACGGCTATTTTGGACTACTCTATTTTAGAGATAAAGGTATTTCAGGTGTAAGAAAAAAAACACCAGATGATGGATCTTCATCTTAAGCCTCTCTCAAGAACTTCAGTGTGATGACGGGAGAGGAGATGGCTTTTCGTCATCTAGGGTGAGTTTTGACTCTAGGTGATGATTAGGTCAAATTTACAGTTCCTCTTTATTGCCTAACTTTAGAGGATAAAATTTTGGCAAAGAAGATAGTCAAAAGGTTGACTTTCTTAGGAGCTGCTTTGTCTATGTGGCTCCTGTATTAACTCTGTTTTTCCAGGTTCATTGCTCAAGTACAGTCAATGTACAAGTCTGCTTTCTAAAGTTTTCCTTCTTAGCTTATCCTTATATTGGGAATTCCAGAAATTGTATTTTAAAATAAGTTCTTGGAATCCCTTTGGTTTTTTTTCTCATCATGCTTTGTTTTTAGTGTAAATCATTCTCTTCTGTCAAGATCTTGGGAATAAGGGGAAGGAAAGATGGATCTGAAATCAGTGTGCTTCCAAGAGTGATAAATCTTGATGGTGGAGTTGTGGTATAGGCCATTGTACCACAGCTACCCTGTGTGTCCTTCATCTGTGAGTGAGATCACTTCAGGGAGTGCTATGACTGATTTCCAGATAACACTAAAGCTACATGACTATTTGTGTTCAGGGTTAGAGACAGGTTTGTGAATAGCTCTTGACTTGGTGGAGTGGAACACAGTTGGCCAGAGTTTTGGTATAGCTCTTCTTATACCCTCTCATGATAGTAAGTACCCCAAAATATTTGTAAGCTAAAAAAAGTGAGATTTTCCATGGTTTTCTCCTATATAGAAAGTTGATACAAAAATTATTAGATTGAGATGGAAGTCAAGGGAATATATCTCCACTTGCTACTGACTAAAACAGAGTAAGTCATTGCTTCCAGAATTAGTTTCAGATGAGGTTTTTTTTATTTATGAATTTTTTTTTTTAATGACTTGAGCAAAGATCACACTGCTCAGAAGACAACTTATAGGAAGTTTTTCTCCCATTTCCTGTGGCTGCATTTCTGTTGGTGTTACTGGCAGTCACTGGCTGAAGTTGTTCACTGGAGACACAGGCAACAAGCTGTTAGTGTGGCCAAGCCCATGACTTCTAGAAATGTCATGTAGACTTGAGAGATCATTTGGAAAATGAAACTTGCTTATTATTAGTTGGGGTTTTTTTTTTTTTATGCTGATAAATGCTAACATGAGCAAACTCCTGTTTAAGATGCTTCCTGCATTTAGGGGGAAGCAAACATTCTGTTTGTTTTGCCTTTCAGATGGACTGACTTTTTTAAGAGTTCTGGAATGAAAAATTGTGCCACCAGTATTGCGAGGCTTAAGAGTATAATTCTAAGCGACACATCAAGCAACAAGATCTACTTAGATAACATCCCTGTGGTGCTACATGTGTTGAGTCTTGTGGTTTTTTGCAATCAGTGGATTTCCCTTTAGTGGTAAGCACTAAAAATTACCCTGGGTTCACAGTGTAATTGAAATGTTGAGGCCAGAGGGTGAAGCCGTTGACTTCCTCTGTAAATGTAATTGGGCAGCGCTTGTAGTTGAGGAAAAACAGGTCTTTGCCAGTGCTACAGTAGTATTTTGCGTGCTGTTTGTTTTTGTCATAAAAGTTTCTTTTATCCTGTGGTTAAGAAATAAAAATATTTTGAATTCCATGGTATGAAACACTTATTAAATATCATGTCAGGTCTCTTTCATGCCACAAGTAATTGCCTGTTACATACAGTCAAATTCAGACACCTGGCTTCTGTGCCTTTGATCATTTAGACATACGTTACAGTAGTTTTACATACTGCTTTTCACATTCCATCTAAAAATATGTGCAGTGTCTGAACTGTAGAAATAAGTGGGATTTCGGATGTACTCATTTTTTCAGCGTATTACGTTGCTGCTTTTAGCATCTGCCTGATTTGTACCTCACTGTTTTGGATTTGCTTTCTACATGCTTAGGTCTGTCCATTGCTGAGATATGAACCTGAGCTTCCCACATTGTAAATGCCACTCCGGGAGCTGTACCCCATAAAGTGAAGTGCAGCACCACCTTTCCTCTGCCTGTGTTTTGTGAATTTAAGCTTTTGCTCTGTAGAAAAATATGCATTCTTCAGCTCTTACAGACATACAGAAAATGGGGAAAGTAGAATTTAATCTATTGGAAAATGAATGTTGTCAGAAAAAAGAGTCTGTTGTTCCACCTGTACTTGTATAACTTTTTGACAGAAATATGGCTGACTTCATAATTTTCAGTTATGGTTTTTTTCCTAAAGAACATATATAAGCATTGTAGGATTGAAATATATTAAAAGCACTAGTGTACAGTTCTTCAAGTTTTTTTTTTTCACTTTTAATGAGAAGATGGCAATACCTGTATTTCTGAAGGACAATTTAAGAATGATAATACTGTGGGATTGTGGATAAAATATGGGTGGAGTAGAGAATTGCGTTATTGTCCAAAAAGAAAAAAACCCCGCAAGCTACACAATGTAGCTTGTGCACTGTGCAGTGATAACTGTCTGCTGAAGGAGTGGAAGGCAGCACGGGTAAGAATGCAGGGCTTGTGTTTTTCAGGCAAAAGAGTATCAGAAGCAAGTGATGTAATGGAGTGAAGGAGTAAAAATTCTTGAATCTGATTTCTTTTGTGCGTGCCAGGGGTCTGCCCATCTGTTAGTTCCTCTGCAGTTGCTCTTGAAATCCTTGGCCAGTTTTGGTCAAATTCCAAGGCAGGGAAAGGTCCGGAGATAATGAAGTGCCTGGAGATTTAGAGCAACTCAGTAGCTAGATGGAAGAGAAGCCCAGGTTAATGCTTCACACTGAAGGTGATGTGGGGAAGCTCTTGTGGTCAGTCAGCACATGCATGACTGCCAAAAAAACATTCTTTCCTTTATAGGGGATCTGACAGATTGAAAGAAGATGAGGGGGAGATACAAGACGTATGAGACTGAAGTCAGTTGTACTACTCATGTAGCAACTCGATATGTTTAATTTGTTTCTAAAATAAACCTTAAGCCTTCTTAGAATTCCAAAGCTCCCTGGAAAATATGTTAACTTCTAAAGTGTATTTTCTTCCAAGTCAGTCCACCTTTGGATGAATGAAGGATTTAGAGAAGGGATGGAAACTTGCACAGTGGTGGGGAAGCGCTTTGACCAAGTCCACATATTTTATACAACAGAAAATACTGGAAGTGATTATTTAGTTTCAGAAGATATCATGTGACTGATCTGATAACACTGTTCCTGCAGTAGAAAAAAAGCTACGGAAAAACTGATTGAAAATTTGAATTTTTTAATTTCTTTCAATTACCTAATGTGCCTGGAGAGATTACTAGATACGTAGAGCTTAATCTTTGAGGATTTTTTTATTTTTTAAAAAGTAAATACTTGAGTTTAAGCCCCTGAAAAAACGACGTATGGAACCCAAGTTACTAAAATTTTATTTGTAGACTCAGTATACAGGGGACTGGGGTGTTTGATTTTTGTTGTTGTTTGTTTGAGGTACCTCATTCTTCATTCCAAGGAATGAAAGCCTCAAAGTTCTAGACAAGCCTCTGGCACTC
Source organism: Grallaria varia (assembly GCA_013396735.1). Classification (NCBI taxonomy): domain Eukaryota; kingdom Metazoa; phylum Chordata; class Aves; order Passeriformes; family Formicariidae; genus Grallaria; species Grallaria varia. Next base: position 1,520,925 of record VWZG01004483.1, on the reverse strand, counting down.
TGCAACTTACCAACTTTGGGCACAGCAGAAGAGAAAGCTAGGCATAAATCACCAAGCTGTATCAGTTAATAAGCTGTTTTTATTTAATTCTTCTTCACTTAGGAGTGACTACTGGTGATATTGTTTCTCTGCTGGGTTCTGTGGTTTGAATGTGACAGGAGTTCTCTGTACTGCATTATGTTGCCTGGAATCAATACAACAAATTGCCTGACAGATTTGAAAACTTAACCTGCAGTGGCTTTATTTGGTAACATGTGAGCTACTATATTTACCCTTTATCACTCTACAAAAGAAATGCAGTTGTGAACAATGTTGCTTATTAGTAATCTAATGTCTTAGACGCTATTTTCCCTGTCCATGCATCCACGGGAAGAAATGTGCTAACAACTGTAGGCTTCCAGTCAATGGTGTTCCCTTAGGGAATATATAAAGAGGATCCTCATCTATAGAGAGTGATAATTCTTAATTATATTGTTTTTAAAATTTGCTTGCAAGTAGGGTGCTGTTCTAATACTGAACAAGAGTTACACATCAGACTGCACTGAGTAATTCAGTGTAAATAATGCTTCTAAGTGGCACCTTTCTCTGTAGCACTGCATAACACTAACGATGTGCTGCTTGTACTCAAGCTCTAACTTTGAGACCACAGGTGGGAGCAGGAGAAAGTCTTAGTACTGAACAATTCTTGTATTTACTGACAGTAACAATTTAAAATTCTGTTTTTCTTCTACTATGTCTGAGTACAGAGAAAGCAGGAATGCACCTATATTCTGATCAGGCTGACGGTGTCTGCTGTGACATGGGCATTGCTTTCTGGGATTGCCTTTCAGGAAGGCAGTTCTTGGTACACAAACAATTCAACCTTCTGACTACCCCCCGGTCTCTGTAAGAGAATTGGGCTGTAAATTAAGGTGCTGCTGTCTGGTCACAATTGATTAGCTTTACAAGTCCAAGTCTTGTATTTAGAGACTACTAGATTATTGAGAAGATTTAACTGTATTATAATAGATTTGCTGTCTAAATAAAAGTCCCAGTACAATGAAAGTATTTTCCCTGCAATCACCAGAGCTGTATTTACCTGTGTGTTTCTATACATATTAATATATGTAACGATTCTACTTTACCGCAGTGAAAATTTTAGTATTCTGAAGCCCAGTAGGCTTCGGTAGCCCAGTGGGCAGGCAAGTAGGGTAGTTGTGGCTTTGGGCTGGGATCAGAAAATAGCAGAGCTGATCACATGGCACTGCAGTGTAGTGAAGAATAGGAAGACGACAGGCAGTCCATATTAGAATTATCCCTGTGGTGGGCCTTAAGCCAGCTGTGGACCCATGTTTTTTCAGATAGGATCACTAATACTGAAATAGAACTCCTTCTGTGAAAGAAAGTGCGTGCTGTTGAAACCAAAGGCATTACATTTGATGTGACTTAATTTAGATACTTTTGCCATCATTCCTTTGGGGGGGGGGGGGGGGGGGGGGGAGAAAACCTCCATACTGTCTAACCTGATCATGTCTGCATCATTATCACTGTGTACAGTGTATTTTCTGAAGAGTCGTGTGTAATCCAGAAACAATTAGTGATGCAGCTTGTAGTTACTGTTTTCATGCGGACAGATTCAGTGGTGATGGTGGTACATTATGGTAGTAACAAACATTGCAAGTTTTTTTTTTTTAATGCTTTATTTTGGCGTGAAAAAAATTACCACGTAGAGAAAGTTCAAATTAAGTCATGTTGCATTTTTTCATTGAGTGGTGATGATGTAAAATAACCAGGTGAATAGTAGTAATGTGATGAAAATTGCACTTAACAAATACACTTGTTTTTGTTTTTTTCTTGAATTTGCTTTTTTCATCCTCTGCTGACATACAAAACTAAGGATTGTGAGAATAAGTGAACACTGAAACAAAACTGATACAGTTGTACGGTCACTGAGTTAGACAAACAGGAATTTCCACAGGAGCAGCACATCTTAACATCCAGGAACTTGCAGGTGGAAAGCGAGTGATCTGCTCTTGTGAGGCACTGAGCTTGCAGTGATGAGAGCTTGAGTAAATGTACATGTTCTCCTGAGTTTGATCTTATTAACACTGTAGATGTTATGAAGTGCTTAATGGTATCACAGAAGTGCACTTTGCATAAGGGTACATACGGCTTGTATTTCTTATTCAGTCTCCACTAAACTTGGCTGTGCATTTCTTATATAGAAGCTTGCTTCCAGTTTCTAAAGATTGGCAGTTGCATTACTAGAGTTCAGTTTGGGAACTCAGATCCTGTTTTATATCCAATATATTAATTTTTGTGGGATAACATACAAAATTATACTTTCTTGGACCTGAAGTTAGTAACAGATCAATTCTTACTTGAATACCTGATTGGTCACTGAAATGAAGAAACCTGCGTGACTTGAATGTCACATAAAAAACAGAAAATGCACTTTGGTTAGCGAAAGGAAATAAACTAGTCCACTGAAAATGACTTAAGGCTCAAATCCAGGGGAGCAGGCAGTACTTGAACTGAACTGGTAGCTCAGGAGAAAAGGACATTTCTTTGTCTTGACTCAAACTGACTCTTGACTGATCAATATTGCTATTCCATGTCCTCTTTGGAAGCACACAGAATGATGGTGAAGTTGTCTTGAGAGTGGATGCAAGAGAATTTTTTGAAGAATTAGTCAGCTAAACTGACTCGCTGCATGAGTGTTTGAAACATAATTAGAACAGCTGTCAATATGATTTAGATATTGTGATTTTGTTTGTGGGGTGGTAGAGTGGTGCATTTAAAAAATGAATCACAAAATATATTGTTTGATTCATCTGATGAGCTTATACATTGATAAAAACAGACATTGCATTCATGCAGGAGAAAAATGGCAATTATTTTCTTTTGCCCTTAGTTTCTGACAGAAAAGTGGTAAGTCTTGTGTACTTGCTTAGTGCTTTGGTATTTTTACTTCTAGTAGAATTGCAGCAGTCTGGTATGAACATGTTTAAGAGCCTGAAATGGTACTGTGCCAGCTGTTGTACCCTGCATTTTTTCCCCTAAGGAGATCTTTTGTGTTTCTAGTTCTATGAACTGTTTTATATCTTAAGAAAGAGTTGATACAGGGGGGAAGGAAGTGCTCCAGAATTTTTTTTTTCCTTTTGCTGTGTAGAGAGATGGTTTTTGTATTTACTGTTTCTTCCTTTTTTTAATGTTCATAGCTTTTTGTAACAATTTCAATGATAGGAAAGAATTCAGAATGGAAATCATATTTCAGCCTCTTCCTGCTGTTGACTTGGTTTGTAGGAACCTTTCTCATTGTCAGACTTTGAGCTGAGCAATGGAAACACTCCGTTGTTTCAGACGTGCTTTCCTTTTTGGTCTTGTGCACTTCTCAATTTCATTTACTAAAAAAGCCCTAATTTCCGCTGTGGCTTCATTATCATCACTATCAATCTACGCCTTGTTGGTATAGAATTTGCTCTTTCAAAGAACTGTGTTCCAAGTTCTGAACGGCATCTTTCTGGTACACACTTCAATGTGTGCTGACAATGTGATTGACCCTTGTATACAGCTTGCATATTTGCTCATGTACAAAAAGTATCCGGACTTGTAAGGAAATGGAAGCCCTTCCTTTCCATGAGCATGAGCTGTTCTATTTCAGAAAGCTCAATGCAGTATTTAGAGAGAAGTCCAGATTCTTGAGCAGCATAATTTCAGGAAAATTGTGCCTCTTTTCTACTGTTCTTCTTTAACCTTCCAGAGTTTGCATATAAGATTGAGAGATTCTGAGAAATAATGAGTTGAGGAAGTTTCATGTTTCTGACCTGGTTTTAGCTGAGTTATCTCAAAATACTGAGATACTAAATCTGATTTTTAACACCAGGAGAATACTTGACAGGCAGTCCCTGAGATGACATGATACATTGGGTAGGCACTTGCTTTTTTTTTATTTAATAAATCACATAATCAAGGTTCAACTTTTATTGTGTTCTTGGAATTTTAAGTGGTTTCTTCATTATTTTAGGGGGCAGAAAGCTGATCAGCTGTAGAACTTTAAAACCTGGATGTCATTGTCATCTATTTTCCAGTCAAAGATCAGTGTATGATAGGGAGCTTTCTGGGCAATTGAACATTGAGTTCTTTGGAGCCTGCTAATATTGATGTGTATCCCTTGTCATTCTCTAGTTATGCCGTAAGTGTGTCTTTAAATGCTTTGTTGACCTCCAAATTAGAAACTCAGTATTGAAGCCTTGCTCTTAAATTTTGCACAAACTTTGTAGAAGTTTGAGGTGTTTACAACACAAATTATTTGTTTTGTTTCTGCATTAAACTTTTTGAAGGAAGACATGAGTAAATTGAGTGTTGAAGGAAAGAGAAAAAAAAGGGAAGCCCTCTGTTTATTGTAGGCCTACTTAAAGGAGTTTTCGTATGCAGGAACCATGCTTGGAAGAAATGAAAGTGGTCTCTCCCAAAAAATAATAGAACAAAACATTTTAACAGTAAAGAAAATGAGGTTAGAACAGAGGAATGCTGAACTAGTGGAATTTGATTTAAACCTCCTACCAGGAAGGAGATTGTCTTGTGTAAATAAGAGCAGTTTTCAAGCTGGTTGATTATGATCAGGAACAGTTTTCAGTAATGGCAAATGAAATGTATAAATACACAGACTGACTTGGAAGAAAATGTTGAGATGGTCTATTTTAAGCAATAACTGCAATTTACTGTTGAAGGTGCTGCTCTTGCAGCAGTTTCTGAGCTCCTTTTACCTAAGCCATTTCAGTAAAGGCTCAAACTTGCAAAAACTTTGGTCCTCACGTCATTCTATGCCTGTTTGAATTTACAAGCATTTTGATACTAACCTTTGGTGGCAGCTGTCAGGCCAATATTGACTGTTTCTGAAATTGTTCTGTATTGTTATTTATGTTTTTATCTGCAGTATTTAGACACTTCTGCATAAACTGCAGTGATATATAAGCACTGCTCAGATTGTAGGAGGAAAAAATGTTCGTTTAGAATTTCCTTAAAACAGTGTTGCAAATGAATGCCAAAAGTAACAGGTTAATAAATAATGGCTGCTGAATTTATGGGAAGAGTTGCACAAATCTGATTCTGAGGTGTAACTTTGTTTTTTTAATAACATACTGTACAGTAGGAGATTTCTAATGTCATATGTTGAATATTTTACTGGGAGTTTGAGTGCTTCATAGGAAATAAATACAGGGTAATACCATATGTATCTCAAAATAGGTAACTGATAGTGAAACCAGCTACTGCAGAATTGTACTGAAGTACCTTTTAAGAAGAACTTGGTTGATGTTTTAGTCTAGAGCTGCGCTCTTCTTCTCTTAATTTTCCAGATCTACTTTGCCTTCTTCCCTCTGCCTTATTTAGTTGATGACAGCATTTTTCCACAGTGCAACAAATGTGCAGCTGGCTGCTTTTCCAGGCATGTGTAGGCTGCCCCACATGTTCTGCCAGCATCCCTGCTGCTGGTCCTGCAGGGTGCCGGGTCCTTCCTCCTTCCAGCACTGCTGTCCTGGAGACTTCTCTGCCTCATTCTGCTCTGGCATCTCTGCAGTAACCTTCCACTCTGCAAAACCTTCCCAGGCATCCTCTCCAAGATTTCTCAAGCTTGGATAGTTACAATGTCTGTTGTGAGGAAGTGTATCTGTTCCACCTAGTAATAGTTGCTAAGCAGGACATTTTTTTCTAGCCCCTTGTCATGTCAGCACAGGCTGCTTCAGTGCAGACCACCTAACGTGTTTCAGGGAAATTTTATTGTTCTGATTTCTCAAGCTCTTTAATCCACTTCTTTTAGTGGATGTTTTTTTTCCTTCCCCTGAGGACACATTCATTTTGTGCCATGTTGCACTGATGCTATTCTCTCTTCCTGCATGATTAGGTGTTGTAAGGATAATAGAGAATCTCTGACATTTATATGTTAGAATGAACCAGAATTTATTTTTTTTGTACACAATTGTATCTGGATTGTTTTCAGACTATTCACATTATCAAAAAGTGTAGAGGGTGACTTGGACTCTGGTATTAATTCCCAGAGCCCTTGGGATGAGGGATTGGAACAAGATTTTTTTATTTTATTTGGTTTCATTAAAACAATTGGGGCCTTATTCATGTAACTGTATCAAAGTTACAAGCTGCTCTTTGGCCACGCTATTTGTTTGACCCTTGTGTACGGGTTTGTTTTATTTTCAGGCTGCTTTTATAGCACAGATTTTCTTTCATATTTGAAGTACTTTTCAGTCATTGGTCCATTACTGAAGCTAAGGGTGAATGTGCCACGTGTTCCCGTAACTGTTCCTCCATCCTTTCTCAAGACAGAAAAGTCTTGTGTCTCATGGATGTTGTTAGATAACTATATCATTTAAACTGCAGGTTTCTAAGTTGGTTCTGTGTCTGGTCTAATAGTTCATATAATCATCAGATAAAATACATATGTTTCTGCAGAAACACACTTCCATTCTGAGCCTCACCTGGGAATGGGTGTACAAGGTGGGCAGTCAAGGTACAGAAAGTGAGGGGTATGCAGAAATAGGGTAATTGTTCACAGATTGCAAAAAAAGTAATACACGAAAGCAGAAACTTTTGCAGTATTTCTTCGATTTCAGGATCCCTGTGGTGTTGCAGCCCTGTCAATATGTTGTTATCCATCCTTACAGAAGGCAGTGAGCATTTCCGTGCAATGCCAACAGTACTCCTATAGTTTAAAGGAAAGTCTGCTGTGTAAGAGCCCAAAGTTGATAAACCATTATAATTTTTATGAAAACTGTGAATTTGTTCTAACATTGAAAAGTTGCTCTTACTGTGCTGTTTTAAAATAGCCCTAAGCTTTTGGGTCTTGTGTAAACACAGGAGTCATCATCCCAACTATGCCTAAGCAAGTTTAAGATTTATATGATACAAATTATGACACTAAACTGCTGGTATTCAGCTTGGTTTCAGCTGGAGCAGAAATGAAGGGGGTAAGGGAAAGAGCAAGCACGGTTTGAGAGTGCCTTTCTGTGTTTGCTTTATGTGGTTTCTTAGGATGTTCTTATTTCCCATTTATTCCCAAGAATGCATAATTTGTCAGCTTCGGAAGTATTATTCTGAAGAATGTTACGCAGTTCTGTCAGTTTATCTTGTTGAGTTGACACATGGCTGGAGTGGGAAGGGAGACTGAACAGGAAGGAAAGTCCTTGTTCCTGAATGTCATTACTGCACAGCTCTCATATCCTCGAGGATCACCCGGACAAAAGCTGAGTCAGAGCACAGCAGCACTCTGCGCTATAGCGAGACATGGCCCAGTTCAGGATTTTGGACTGCATAATCAATCACAACTGGAGTTTCATATGTAACCTGTATTGTGCGTGGAGTGATCAGGTTTGTTGTTTGCTTATCCTTACCTACAGTATGATTATATAATTTAGTAAAAGGTGAAAAAAAAAAGGCTCTGGTGGATCTCTTCTCCCCACCCCCAGTGTTACTGAGGATGTACTGGTAGAAATGTTATTTACTAAGGAGTTTTCTAGAGTTATTAAGCATGCAAAGCATGGTTCGGCTATATAATTGCCTTTTTTAACACCTTGAGTACTTTAGTTTGTTCTCTTTAGAGTCTTAACCTTTGAGGGGTTTTACATAATGAATTGCACAGAAAAATAAATACGACATACAGGAAGGAGGAGATATGCCTGGATAAACTGTGTTGTTAATAAATATAAAGCTGATTTGTTTTCCTGCTTTAAAAAGGCAGAGTATCTTGATTATTTCAAAGTACTTGATCATGAATAGGATTAAAAAAGTAATGTGAAGAGAGGTTGTTACTTTTGTTTTTAAACATACTTAAGGCTTAAATGAATTTCTGCAGGATGCTATTCAGTTCTTAATATGGACAGATTTAAGCCTGTGTCCCTGACTTGCTGCAGAACTGGAGGGAAAAACGAACAAACAAAACTTGCCTGGATTTTGCATGAAAAGATTTTAAAATAGAATCCACTTACTAAAGTTTGTAAGTCGTGTATGCAGTTGTACTATTACTTTAAAAGTACTCTAAATATTATCTGTGTTTCTCATATAACATTCAGCCAGTCACTGAAGAAAATTTATTTTCTTTTTCTCTGGTGTAAGTGGAAGGTAAATACTTCTTATAAAGTTGCAGTTTCAGTACAGTAACTAGAGACAGGTGATTCAGAAATTTTCCCTGCCATACATATAAGTAATTTGAAATAATCTGCCTTTTAAAATACATACAGCCCCTGTATGTCGTGTTTGTACTGAGGCATCATAGTCAGGAAAGTACATTGCTATGTGTTGGTGCTGTGTTTTGGGTTTTGTGTGTTTGTGGCTTTTGTTTTAGCTTTCTTTGTTAATAATGCAAAAACTGATTCACAGTGTCTGAGGTTTTCAAGTAATCCACTCAACATTACAGGAAAAAAGTCTCTGTGGTTGAATTTGAAAAAAACGGAGGAAACGTTGCATTCTCTTAGTCCTAATTTTTACAAATGCCTTACTGTTTGATCTAGTTTGCTTACATATATGTAAGAATTCACCCATACAGTCAAATTCAGTGTGATGATTCCTTCCCATACTTCACAAAAAATCAACAAGAATTAAGAAAAGGCTTGGCTCATGATGTGGACAGTCCTGTGAAATTTTAAAATGCATTTGATATAACTAGAGGGAAGGGAAAAGCGGGTAGTTTTTTGNCACCCCCTGTGGCCTCAGAACAGAGGTCGTGTAGTCTAAAAACTGTTTCTTACCAAACTGGAAGAAACCCCCAAGTTTTAGATCAATATACCTTGAACTACTTGCATGCTTGAGGTATAAATGCTGCTGAACTGTTTGATCTTGCTAGGTTTTATTAAGCAGACTATGCAATTGCTTTGAGTGTTTGGGGTGGTTTTATTTATTTTAACGGAAGTCAAGTCCCTTTAAACTATGCATTTTAATGAACTGCTGCTAATACTTTTCTTTAAAATGAAGCTGAAGGTTCATTTTTGGGATATTACAGTGCAGCTACTCTCTTCCTATTGCACTGAAATGCTGTGGCAGAAGTGGAAGCTGCCAGACCTGGTGAGAGGTGCACTGTGCTCCTTACAGCAGTGCTGTGCTGCTCTCCATGCCCTCCCCGCAGCAGTGCCCAAGCAGGTGGCTGGTGAGAAAGCAGAGGTGACCTGGGAAGTCTGAGACTAGCAGCTGTTCCTCAGGTGTAACCTAAAAGCACAGTTGGGCTTTCGTTCATGGTATCCTTGAATTAGCTGAAATTAGGCAGCTTTTTTGGCAATTTGCATTCATCCTGACCCCAGTAAAACAACAGGGGATGAATTACTCTTTGTCATCTGAGAGCTGAATTAAAGACCTGCCTTAAAAGAGGAAAACAAGTTTCCTTCTAAAGATTCATCGGAAACACACATTCAAGAAGAAAATACAAACTTAATTTACTGTATGTGTCACTAATAATTTCTCAAACTATGTTACAGAGTCATTCTAAGGATTTCTCTTATTTTTACTGTTCACTGCCCCTCACCTTCCCGACATGTGTTTTCCAAAGCTTGGTTTTTAAAACGGGAAGCAAACAAGTATGAGATAGGCAGGGATATTTTCTCCTGTTTAAAATGATAATTTGGATTTTACAAAAAATACTTTCACATTGCAGCATGAAAATTATTATGGCTGGGCAGAATTGCCCCTTGCACTCTGATACAGCCATCTGTTGTGTGTATTAGACTGTTTTCAGAGGATAATGCAGGGTTTCATATTAAAACAGAAACCTCTAAAATAAAATCATTGTAGGATGTGAATCATTGGAGTACTGTTGGCATCAGTGAATTAGTTTTTAGTCCAAACCTTGAATGGGTTTGATGCTCTAATGTGGTGATCCAGAGATAATCACTTAGAAGCCTTCTGTGGAAATCTAGGGGTACAAAAATAAAATTCACTGCTTTCAGTTTTTCGTCTTTCACTTTTTATTTGTGGGAGAACTTCATTATGTATTCTTTAAAATATTTCTTAAAACAATTGCTGCAAAGTAGTGAAGTGTTCTGCTTCTCTTTCGTGTTGTCTGACAGTTGTCTTATGGGACATGGAGTAGATTCAAGTTGAGGGTCTTACTGGCAATTCAGAACTTCAATATAATTGCAAATGTAGAATCAGTGAAGAATAGTTGATAAAGTTTATATCCTATGGGAGACCACAATAAATACAGTTTTATGTGCCAATTTGTGTCTGATTACCCTGACTGTCCCGACAGTATGATAGGTAATTAATCCTATTATTACTACAATCTGGTCTTGGTAAACAACGAATTTTTGGTGCTTTTTCTTTATAAAAATTTCTTTTTTTTATATGATAGCCTGCTGTTCATGGAGTTGTAGTCTTGGAATCATAGCTTAGCCATGGTCCACATAAGAGGAGTTCCTCGACAAATGTATGGACATGCTAGGGTGATAAGTAATATTTTCCTCAGTAACATGCCAACTAGGTTCATCCTCAGTAAGGTGCAGTAGGAACTACCCCTCTGTCCTTGTAAGGACATCCTTTATTGGTGTTCAGCGTGGGAGCACACTGTTCTGGTGCTTGGTATGTCAGTTGACCTTGTGGCCGTGGTGGGATGTATTACAGCAATTATGACTAAAACAGTAAATAATCACTGCTTCAGAGGGTTGCAAGAAGTACTACTAGGTAATATAAAGTAGGTGATACAATGGTTTAATTTTTTTTTTCCTCCCTTCATCACAAATACCTTTCTTTCTAGTGTTAGAGAACAGTAGACACATTTGAGTTTAGGTTGTCCTCTTACCAGCACAGGTAATCACTGTGCTCTGAGCAGACTTAATAGTTTGGGGAGAGCCGAGCAGATCTTCTCATTTGCTGTTCTCATTGGTTCTTTGATGAACTGCATCAGGCTTCTGGGTTTTTTTTAATCTTAGTGCTGCCTCCAAAGTTAATAATGTTCTTTCAACCATGTGACTACTTAAATCTTGGGCTTCTCTACCAAGGATAAGTATTCTGCAAGTTCTGTAAGCTTGCAACTGGTCAAATTTCACTGCACAGGGTGGACCTGGCCATTGCAGTTGTTGGGTGTGGGGGAAACCCTTCGCATCAAGAACTACATTGATGTACATGAAAGTATGTTACTATGTTGTGACATAGCAGTTAAGATGTCTTATTTGCGTTCTTTGTAGCTGGGGTTCATTATTGCAGTCTGTATTTTCTGTGAGGCAGTATGTGAGAACGAGATGTTGCAGTGCGAGCCCGGCTCTCCCATTTGTCTTTGTTTGAGCCCCAGAACGCAGCAGCAGCACTGCAGCAGCTGCTGCACTGCAGCTATTTCCCTTCCTCTGGAGAATCTCCAGTAACACTAAAAAAGCTTCTCAGTCTTCCAAATGTGTCACTTGGAGAATGAAATAACAAAGGTGGCTGCATTCCTTCTGAGATATTTGCAGCTGATAATGGGTTTGAAATGTGATATTTATATTATCTTACTGTTCTCTTCTGTTTATCTGCTGCCTCTGGGAGGGAGGGAATATGATAAAAATCTTCTCTCCATAGCAGTGCGGGATGTGCTGTTTTCACTGTAACTGAATAAAATATATAAAACCATTGCATAAAATAGCTGGTGACTCTACTCATAGTGAAAATTCACATTACTAGAGAAACATTTTGTAATGTCCAGAAATATGACAACGGTGAACAATTCAAGCTGTAGCAATAGACATGCAAAGACAAGTAGTTCTTAAATAAGCAAATAGATTTGTGTTAAAATAGATTCCTTCTCTCTCCCCACACCATCCTCCAGACAGGGATACCAGTGTATATGTAGTCATTTATACTGCCATTCTTGCTGACACACACAGTGCAAACTGTGAGAAAATATACAGGTCACGTATGATCACATCATAAGTCAACGTTCAGAAGCTTTTGGATTTGCACTTAAACCTAAAATCCCATGGCCAACTTTCTCCTGTTCATCCTCTTAGTGATATCTCTTCTCTGGGTATAAAGATTTAAGATTTTTTTCCAGATTAATGACTTCACGCTCCTTTTTTAAGTGTTTTCCTGTGCATTGTATCTTTGTAAAAGAAGTTCTTTATTGAAAAAGCTGTTTTTCTTCCTCTGTTGTATATGTGCAATAGATTACAAATGTGGAGGTTGGACGTAATTTAATTTGGGTGTTTCAGTATGTGGCATTGCATCTGTGTATGCTAATTTTATTTCATTGTACAAAACACAAGTCTTTTCACTGCTGAGTTTAGGGCTTTTAAAACTTTAGAGTGTGTTGATTTGCACATTATATAATATGTTCAAATTAAATGTCTTGAAATGCGGGATCGTATTTAAGTGGTGAGTTTGCAGGGGTTTATTAATAGTCTCTGTATCAGAAAGCTTTAGCACTGAGTAGCTCAAGCTGTGTATTTATTTAGAGATTATTTTTGAGAAGGATGTAGGTTTAGTCAGAGTATCCTTCTCTTAGATGGATGGCCTTACAGGGCTAAGCGAGTTCCATCTGCCTAGGTTTGGAGTTAGAGTTGTCCATCTTCTAGGATGGTTGCTGAGAGTGTGGCGAGCCCATCCTGCCTGTGGACACACTTTGTCAGACCCTTCAGCTGAGACCTGACTAGCATGGGAGACCGTACCGGAGGCACAACCACCACCAGCATAGCTCACAGCCTCATAAGGGCATGCAAGCTTCTCCCCCACGACAAGGGGGTGTCCGTGGAGAAGCAAGAGAGGTGCCCCAAAGAGGAGATAGAAGGACTCCCTGAAACAATACCTCAACCATATAGACTACCATCAATGGTCCACTCTGGCCTCCAATCGGGAGGCATGGAGGCACACCATCCATAACGCTGCTGATTCCTTTGAGAACACAGGCAGAATCAGTCTGGAGGAGAAAAGACAACGCAGAAAGAACCGTGCCTCACCAACACCGCCTATGGAGACTTTCTGCTGTGCCTTTTGCAACCGGACTTGCCTATCTCGCATCGGCCTCTTTAGCCATCAGCGCGCTTGCAGCAAGCGTGGGCAGAGCCCTTCCCAAATCTTCGTTCGCAAAGCCTAGCCATGATGAAGATTTTTGAGAAGGGAAGCTGTGTATGTGGGGACGTAAAAAATCTTGACACATTTGTCTTAAAAGATTTGAGGTATTTTAAGTAATGTTTTCTGTCTTAAAATTCCTATGATATTGTTTAGGCTTCATACAAATAGTTGTTCTTAAAACTCTCCCTATGTATCTAGGTAAATCTTCTGCAAATGCAGTCAAACAACTCAAATAACTGTGTTTTTAGGCTGACACTTCAGGTTTTGACATTGAGAAAGTCAATTCCTGGATCTGCCAAAGGCTTTTGTTTGGCTTTGGGCAGGTCAGAGACTTTTCTGATGTACACAAAAGAAAATCCTAAGTAAAGCTGCAATATTGCAGAGTTGAATGAGCTTAAGTCTTAATTTGAACTACTAGCAAGTAAAATGATGTGTTTCTTCAGATGAAGTGGTGTATCTAGTCTCTAAATGATCTCATTTTCTTGTTTTTAGAACAGGCATGAGCATAGTCTGCTGATGCTGAAAAGTTCAGTAGTTTCAGTAAGAGAAGATGAGCCTTGTGCTTGCATTCAGTAGAGAGCAGGTGTACAGTGTACCACTGTACCAGGGCTCAGTCCACAAGGAAAGTAAAGCCCTTACTCAGCATTGTAGCTGCATCCTGGAGTAGCCTAGTTCAAATACAGAGGTTTGCTGTGAGGGCAAAGAGGCTGTAGAAAAGTGGATGTTCTCCTGGGTGGTTTGGTCAACCTAAACTGTGTCTCTTGTAGAGTTAATAATTTTTTGATCGAAGGCAGACATAGTCTCAGCATGAACTGAAGAAAATCTGTAGGTAGTTTCAGAGCTGCCATTAATTTCAAGTGTTGTGCGTCAGGTTGTTGAAATGGGATCTGTACAGGTTGGGTTTTACGGAGTGCAGTGATTTTGGTTTAATGGCTTCTGCAAAGCCATTTCATGTGTAAATAAGTTTGTTATGATGGTCTTGTTAAAGTGTAGTGGAAGCTGTCTGGTATGTTTGATAAAACCCGTGTTATTCTAGAAAGCAAAAAGACTACAAACTGCATTGGTACTTATTCCCATTTTTGCAGTAGTGTTCTTAGCTGGGGCCATAGGTGGTGTTTCTTATTGTCCTCTCCCCATTTGTAGGAAGCAGAGTGGGTCATGGAGCAGCTTGTATTCTTGGACCTATGAAAAAATTCCCATAGCTTGAAAGAAGCTCTTGACAGGTGGTGACTTCTGTCAGATTGCTGAGAAGGTTCTTTTATCATGGATGGAGTAACCTCAAAAACATTTCTTCAGCACTGGGGGGGAGAAGCAAGCTTTCTTAGTCTCATGTCTCTGATATTTCCAGATTAGACCGTAAGGTGAAGACAAAGCATTTCCGATTCTTAACAAGCTTCAACAGAACAAACTGAGAAGGAAAAGTTTCAATTTAGCTAAATTAAGATCACATGATATTTTGCTGTTGAGCTACCAGCTCTGCAGATGTTTCCTTTCTTTCCAGTTTAAGGATGTAGCTGTTAAGAGGGGAGGCTTTTCCTAATGAGTCTATAAGAAAACAAGGAAGCTCTCAATTTCTTTTTGTTTTTAATGTTTTTCTGACTAAATTTAATATTATGAACTCCATGTTTACTATTATAAATACTAAAGTCAAACTACAAACAAAAATACATTGTGAAAATACTTTGCATCTCTGTCCTGTGAAGTGTGTATATATTTTTACTCTTGGAGCTGTTGCTCGAAATTGGCTGTTACTCTGTGGAAGTATAAGGCATGATCTAAACTGAAGTGCACTTAATTAGCTCTGCAAAGAATCATACAATTTTTGGATGGGGACAAATGACTACAAATATTTGTGTATATATATATGCACACACAAAACACAGGATATTTTTTTGTATGTATGTGTATAAAAATAAAACATGTTTATAAGGTAGATCAGGATCACTTTAATGAAATATGCTGAACTTGCTAGTATCTAGTGTTTAAAGGAGAGCTGAGAAGGTAGTTTATGTCTACCTGTTGATAATTCAGGGATTAGGTACTAAGTGTGGAGAAGTCCTGTCGGAGCAGTGGTGGAGCACTAGTCCTACCAGACATGATCTTGGTTTTGGTGAAGTTGAACGTAGTACAAGAAGTTCTGCTGTCAGAACTACAGTATGAGAAAACGAGCTTGCACTGTATTAAAAAAAAAAAAAACAACGATGTTATTTAAAGTCTAGCCAGACTGAGTAGGTTGGGATTTTCCCTCCTTCAATGTAGAATAACTCTTCCTGAATCTCACCTGGCCTGGGGAGCTGCATGTTGCTTTCATTCAAGCAAGTATGTCTAGCTACGCTCAGTTTGCAGAGCCACTTGGTGTCACTGTTTTTAATCCAGAGTCAGGTAAACTGAAAAGTTTTCAGTTGAACAGACACATGGAAGCAACATTTTTGAGATAATCCTTGCTGTAGATAGGCTTCGGCTTTGCTTTTGAGGTCTTGGGAAGGAGCACTTTACAGCCTTTCATGAGCAGCAGAGTGCAGTAAGGCAGGTTTGAGTTGTGTAATAAGATACATGCATGGAGGTTTTTATTGTTTGTTTTTTCTGTGTATGCCTTGATCTCTGAGAACTGAAATACTTTCTCTTGAAAATACTGGTTTTCCTTTCAGTGATGGCTGCAGTAGTAGTAGTACAGAAGTACACAAAAACATGTATCACTCTGTCCTCCTTCCACCCCCAAGCCAGCTCTGTAGCCTGCATGGTGCTTGACAGAAATGCATATTTCCTTCCCTGTGCCTCCCAGCCATCTGTCATGCTGGCACAGATGCTTTGGTTTTGAAAGGTCGCACATTTCCCACTTACTTCATATACTGGTAGTAGTCATGTATTGCCATCTTAGGCCTTTCTCCTTACCTGAACTTGGTTTGAGAATATGATTTCTGTATTTTATTCAACTGGATTATTCAGTTTTGCGATGCACTTTAAAGTTTGTGTCGGTGTCCTCTAAATCTCTGCTACAGGCAAGTAGCAGCTGCCTTTGTTATTGAACTAAAAGAATATTCCAGGCTTGTATTCCATCTGGGTGGGATTCACAGCCCTAAAAGAAAGTGGTATGTTTTCAGCCAGGATTATGTCCTAGAACATGCCTGAATTAAATTCTGTCAGTCCACCAGAAAGGACCTGGGCTTAGTGCCATAACGGTGTGTTTAAGTGATAAAAAGTGGGCTCATTTGAGGTACGCACTTAGACCTGTGGTCACTCCATCAAGTGGCACTCACATCTTCATTGCCTTCCCGTGCTCTGAATTGTCTTGTTATTGCTATTGGCAAGACTCACTAACCAAAGTGAGCAGCAAACATGAGAAATGGCATTGCCCGTACTTCCTCTTAGTCTTATGGTGATCACTAATAATGTATTTCTGTTTTCCTGTTGTTTGATACTGAACCGCTCATTGTAGTAACTTAAGTCTCTATCTGTAGACATAAAGGATCTAGATTTTGTTCTACAGTGGTAGTTGAGCTCCTGTTTGTTTACCTTTATTAGCCTTTTCAGTTACTGCATTCCCCTCAGCTGCAAATCAAGAGCAATGTTAGTGTTGGGGAGTTTCAGCAAATATCCTGCGTTTCACACGTGCATTACACCTGCCCTATAAAAGGTGAGTGGGGTTCTCTGGTGACTCTTGAGAACTGACACATTCTCAAGTTTTGGAGTTTTTCTCTGGAGACTGATTTTATTTCTTTTATAGTTTCTTTGCCTCTGCCCCCTCCCCTTCATGAAGAACTGCAGCATGGAAGAAAAGCTGTGCTCCCGATTCCAAAACCAGTCAGCAGTGGCCCCAGAGTGAGGGTCCTGACTTAGACCAGTTTTGTCTATCTCTGTGAATACTATCTACTGATAGTTTTAAGTGTATGGACTTAGGCTTGATTTATCTCCACTTCTCGGCTTTCTCTTGTGGTGAGAGTGGTTCTGTAGCTGTTTGATCTTTAGAGCTTTGAGGGCTTGTTTACATCTCTCTTTCCAGTTTCAGGTGCTTCTTGGCAAGGCAGCCTCCTCTTGATAGCTACTGAAAACAGCTCAGCAGTTGCAAGCATTTTAAGCAACCAGGTCCTTCCTGCAGCTTTCTTAAATACGTAGCCCTGAAGTGGAGAGGATGGAGACAGATACCTTCTGTTTGTGCTCTGAGGGGCTTGCTACCAGTAAGAGGTCTGTTGGGTGGAATCCATTTTCCCATGGCCCATTCTGCAAAGAATGGAGAAGTACTTAGAGCTGTTCTAGGGTAGGAAACATTTTCCTCTTCTGTACTGCAGTACATCTCTGTCTCAAACTGCCTGGTTTTTCTGTTCAGGGAATGCTCTTACAGTGTCACTCTGTAGATAAAAGCTTGTCCAATGGAGTGAACTAATTTCACTACTGTGTGTCAGCACATAGTAAATGTCAGCAATTACATGAATATACAGAATATATTGCTCTGTTGTGTATATTGTGCTGTGAATGTGTATTGCATTTTAGTTGTCTATTGAGTGTTCGACTCATTATTGGATAGAGGGGAACTTTTACTTTTAACTTACAGGGGCTTATTTCTGCTTAGCGAAGTTCAGTTTGACAGGAGTAATGTTCATATTCTAAAAGGTAGTCAAGAGGAGGAATGTACTTTTGGGTTAAAGTAGATTAATTAGTTGCACCTACCTACATGCTTAATGTTTATTATATATCTGCTCTCAGCTTAAATCTATACATAAATTAAACAGTAGTTAGTAATTTTTTTTTTTTTTACCTTGTTGCTTTTTTAGTGTGGAGGGTGACACTGGCGTAACATGCAAAAATGAATGCCACAGTTTGACACTCAAAATACTGAAATGTTTGGGAAGATTTGTTAAATCTGCAGGCTAATACTGATGTTAGTAAAGAAGGGACAGCCTTGGAATTATCCATGCACGGCTGCATGAACCTTGGGAACTCAGCTTAAAGTTTCTTAACAAGTCCTGCATGTACAGATGTTAAATATTCAATTCATGTTTTTCTAAATTTTTTTTTTGCCTCTCCTCCTTTCTCCAAATTCTAGATGCCTTTTTTATGGTGTCAGCTACCATCCCCAGTCTTATATCTGGGATTTTTATAGATTTCCTTGTATCTCACCAGTCTAGCAGACTGATTTCTGACCATCCATGTGGGTTTGGAGAATATTGTTGGTTATACCCGCTAGCCATCTTTCAAGGACATAAAATGATGGGACATTTCTCTAAGGGAAGGACATTGTCAGTATATGCCAGGTTATATTTCCTGCCTGATTTTCTGTCTTCACCAGTGTCCTAACTATTCAGGGCAAGACTACAGGATTTTGGTGAACATAAAAGTTTGAACAAGTAGATATTTGACATGGAGGCCTAAAATTATTGTGTAGGTTTTGGGTTTTCTACATTCCAGTTTTCCTGCTGGTCTCTTTGCAGGGATTTTTTTCAGGAAGAGATTAATGTATTTGCTGAGGCTACAAGTGATGGAACTAATTTATTTGTTTTGAGAAGAAAGCTGTGTCCTGAATACCTGGAAGATGGATTTACTTAAAATGCCATATTTGTGTCAGTAACTACTTTTTTTTCAACTGGGAATGACTTCTGTATAAGATGCTGTTTGTACCTTGCAGTTTGACTTAAAGACACATTATAAATAACCTCACTCTGGCCTTAGACTGTTTCAGTATGTGATCATAGTATTTACCTGTATAAATGTGACCCATTTCCCTTGAAATTTTTATTTATGAGCTTGAGAATTGAAAGAAAAATACTCATTTTGCAGCTCACATGAATGATCCTGCTTCTCTGGTGCTATTAAGATAAAACATTGGCTGGCTCTGTATGTCAGATATACTTTCTTGCACTGCAAATGAGGATGGAGATAATGTATCTCAAAGTAGAGTTGTATAACCTTTTATTTAGCTGTTTTATAGGCAGGGGTTTTTTCCTACACATTTTGTAGTCTTAGCCAGAAAAGACCTTTTTATTTCTTCTCTGTTACCTTTTTAAAGAACCTAATACATTGTCACATTAAAATAAGATCAGGCTGTTCTAGAAAAGCCTTTTTTCTCTGCAGTACCAGATTTAACACGGGCAGTTAGTAAGTGATAACTACTGAGGTACAAAAACTGGGGAAAACAAATGACCCAGTACAAGAAATACCACTGTTTTCAAGTGAGTCCGCATTTATTAGATCATTTGGAATATCCTGTTGGTGTCTCAAGATGATTTAACGAATTAATAACTGTCTTTTTTTTTTTTTGGCTTATGTCAGTAGTTACAAAAAAACCCCTAAACATCGTAAGATTGCTATTGAATCAGTAAAATCACATAATATCAGCCTATTTTCTATTCAGCATATATATCTGTCTAGCTGACCTGCTATTTCTTGGTAGACTAGATAAAAGTTGAACATTGCTAAATGCAGCTGAAGCAGTTGCTGCTGAGCAGAGGCTGTTACTGAGATATCGATAGAAAAGTCCCCTGCATGGTCTGGTGTGTGTGTGTGTGTGGGCATTGTTTGTTTAGTTTGGGAGTTGTGGT
>VWZG01004483.1:1466604-1501226 GCA_013396735.1 Grallaria varia | reverse complement strand
TTTTTTTTTTTTTTTTTTTTGTTCAAATACAGATTTAGGCTCCAGAAAATACAGTGTGGATAACCCTTACATTTCCAATAAATTTTTATTTATGTCATTTACTTGTGAAACATTCTGTATGGTTAAAAAACCTAAGCCAAAACAGTTTAGAAAGTGTAGAGCAAATCTGGATGCTAGTCCCATGTCTTTTTAGAAATAATTTTGAACTTGTGTACTGAACATAAAGATAAAATAAAGATAAAAATTGATCGTTCATACCAGTTTTAAAATGTCTAGAATGATTTTTCCAGAACTGATAGTGCAATATATCAGTTATTTCTTTTGTTCATCATCATTCACCTATGAAGACAGTGTTCTGAACTTGGAGCATACCTATTCATCTGTTTCGATAATCGAAATAACAACTCTTTATTGATAGCTTCTATTGCAGTTGCCTGTGACTGTCACTCAAGGTCTTTTAGCATGCTCATTATAGGTCTGTAAACTGATCAGAAGATGGAAAATCAGAGGGCCTTTGGGAGTGCATGCAGGTTGGATGTCATAGCTTTTTGAATTTTCTTTTAGGCTGATATAATGGGAGACTATTGATTTGAGACTTACTTTTCATTGGAAATAATATAATTTGCAAACATCAATGTTATTTACTGATCTTACATAATTATTTTGTGTGAAGCTGCCAGTGATTCATGTACTTTTTTATGTTGCCATCTGATTTTTCATGGATACTTTCATTGCTCAGAAAGAAGGGTTAAATACAATATTAAAAACAAGGTATGCATTTTACAATGCGCTTAAGCATCTGTTGTATGTCCTTGTAACTGCATAGAACAGGAAATGATGCTTTGAGATACTTTGTGCAGAAACCTTGTATGAAAAATTCCTGAGGGAAATGATGCTTGAATCATTTTTAGTAGCCTGGGATTCTTCAGTCCTTGAACTCGATTGTATGCGTTCTGGCTTCAACTTTGAGCACTGAATCTATAGAGGAATAAACATACTACAGTAAGGATATATTTTATATGAAATAAAGCATTCATTTTTCATCCCTTCAATTCAAGTGATTTTACCCCAAGGACACAACTCATGGATATGAGATATTTATGTATTTGTAATTTGATATTTGGCTTGCAGGGAACCAAAACCATGTAGGTGCTGTCTTCAGTAATGTATTCTTGCCTATGCTAAAAATCATCTGTTTCTCGCTTGCTCTCTTGCATCCTTGTTTTGTTTGTGTTTTTGAAAACTTTCCTTGTTCCCTTTTAAAGACTTTTCTGGCAAGGGATACTCTGGTCGGTGCGCTGTGGTCACACGTGTCACAGGGTTACTCAACAGATGTTGACTTTTTATAAATCAGATTCTTGCTTGGTTGTAGTGGTGGCTGAAAGTTGCTGTTACTGAACATGCCACACATTTACTACTGACACTTCTTCTGTTGCCCTGTTGGCAGACCTTGCCAAGGGTCCAAGGTTGTCATGAAGTTAACCTTTCCCTTTTGGCATGCTCTTTCAAGAAATAATTTGACTGGGAGTTTGAGTAGCTTTTACTTCAGCAACTTGTGTGAATGATGAAAGTACATGAAATTACAAGGAAATTAAAGGGTCTCTTGCTACAATGAAGTGCTGCAACTCCTGTTTCTCAAAGCCAGTGAAGTTCTGCCTTGCTGTATTTCAAACTGAGGTTACAGTACTTCTGTACATCAACTTCAGTGATCAGTTGTTATACATACGAGAATTACCTTTTGACTAATTAAAGGTTGGTTTTTTTTTTTAGAGAAAACATGCAAGTATATTGTAGACTTAGATTTTTCAGTGCTACATTTAAGCTTACTGTATACTTATTTCTAACTATAGGTATTGGCTTATTATCATTTCTTGATACCTGTGGTTGTTTGATCATTCAAAACTGCATCACACATTGCCTATAAAAATCTGAGAGGAGAAACAAAAGGTTGCGAGGGAATGTTAAATAGATGGGTTGTTGCCAGTCACTTAGCAGAGGAAATCACTGTCATTTTTTAGAGGTCAGTGATATTTTTTTTATTAGGAACTATTTCTTTTGCCAATTTACTGGGACCAAAATGTTCTTACTGGCTCCAGTTTTTGCTCATGTCCTGAGACTGAAAGCTTAAGAAGGGACATTTATTTGTGCAGAACTGGTAAAATGCTGTTGTGTTTGGAAGCTGAACCGAGTGGCCGGGAACACGTCAATAATAAACTCCATCCTTAAGCTAAAGGATTATTTAAGTTTTACCTTAATCTTTGCACTGTTTGAACTTGAAACTCAAGCCGTTTATCTTGGCAGTTCCACAGTGCTCACTAATTTTTCGTTCGTGAGTCATCTAGTTGCACAGGCTTTTCAGTTTCATGCTAACACTTTAGAACATGAATGAAGATGATAGACGAGGACAGACTAGGCTGAGATAGTCCTTGATATTTATTACCGTTCTTTTCAGAATCTGCTGATAATCCTTCCAGGCTGTTTAGAAGAGGAGGATCCTGTCAGGCTGCTTTAGATTGTCCATGTTTTCTTGTTTGTGAAGCAGTGCCATTTCTTGGCTTGTTGTAGCATCAAGACCTTTCTCCATTTTTATATTTTGGGTTTTTTTCTTGCTGAAAACAGGGTTGTTGGAGGTAGGGAGCCTGGTCTCTGGAGCACTGGCTAGTATTGTCTTGTCCTCCCTGTGGGATACACCAAGACATGGATTTCTGAGGACAAACTGTAGCATCTGTAGATATATGTTATGTTTTACATACCTGAATGCAGAATGTTCTGGTGAGTTAACTATCTCACGAAGAGCTGAAATGTTTTCCTTACAATGATGTGTTGTTAGAGGGGAAATGCCTTCTCTGCAGATGTTGGTTGGAGTTGGCTGAGCCCACCTTGCCAGTAAGCACTGCAGTTTGAGATACCAGCTCTTAAGACTGAAGCAAAAAAGATTATTTGGAGCAGGCCAGGGAGAAAACCAGGCAGTAAATTCTTACATGTATCAGCTAGTTGCTGGGCCACAGAAGCAAAGCTACTGGAGGACAAGAAGACTATTATTTCTGTTTGAATACCCTTTGAATAGGGTATAGGCTCTGGTATCATGCATCGTTTAACTAGAATCTTTAGAGGAGGGTCACAGGATTTTGCATTGCTTTCTTTGTATGTCTCCTGCTAATGATTTGAAATGTGTGATGTGACACTCACTTTGAAATTTGAAATGGAAGATTTCATATAAGGCTGAGAAGATAAGTATTTTTGTAGTAATAGTATGTTTCCTGAGTCATAGGTGTATAAAATTGCCCCCCAAAAACCTAAGTAGCTTATTTCTGCTTGACAGGAGGGATTGCAGTAGGACTGTAAAAGGGAATGAAACTTTTTTACTTTTGTGTTTCAAATTTGTATACTGAAATGTTCAGAGAAATTAACTAAGGGTGTCAAAAACAAAGGTGAAGTCATAGATATGATTAAAGGAAAAGTGTCTTGCTGAAGAAAGCCTATCTGTCTGCATGTGTTCTTGAGTTCTACTTTGTGTTGTGAGGAGTTACAATGCAGGCATAATTTTCTCCACTAGTAAGTGAGGAAAAGAGGAGTTTCTTTAGTACTTACTTAGTGAGATGTGTGCACCCAGAAATGCAGTCCTGGAAGGCACATGTTTGTCTCTAAATAGAAAGCAAATAAAAGATGCTGTACACGCTTATTGCAGTTTATTTGAGTCTTTCACTGTTGTATGTTGACTTTTTAAATATCTAGCTCCATTCAAAATTTAAGACTTACTCTGTGTGTGGTACAGCTAGGGGTGCAATGGTGCAGGGCATGCTGCTTTATGAAACATTTCATTTGAAAATGCTAGTGATCATTAGGTTATTTTGGTTATGGGGGGAAAGTCTTATTTCAAATATACAAGAATGTTTAGGAATTTTTATGCCTTTTTTTTTTTTTCAATGATCCAAATTAAAACTTCTGTGCATGTCTTTTTCTATTCTAGGCATCAAAAAATAAAGATGGAAAAGAGCAGAGTGAAGCTGTATCGCCATCGGAGGAGGAAGAGACTTTCTCTTGGCCTGGTCCCAAAACCGTCGTGCTAAGGAGGACATCTCAGGGTTTTGGCTTCACCTTAAGGCACTTCATAGTTTACCCTCCAGAATCTGCAGTTCAGTTTTCTTTTAAAGTAAGTAAAACTAATAGTGAAGTACTTATTATATAGTATTGTACCTTTTAGGGTTGAAAATCCAGCTTACTTAGAAGTCAATGTTTTTATAGATCTGTCTTACGCAGACGAAAGATCCCTCATGTGTAAGGTGGGTAGGCTCATGGCAGTATTTAATAGCTGTTTGCTGATCTGTTCCAATAAAAGGGAATTGACTGAATATGTCAGTCCATTAAAAATATTTGTACCATGGCTAAGACCAGTGGTCATTGTAGAATATGGCAATATTTACCTGTAGAGAATTTTTTTTTTTACCCTAAGCCAGTGTCATTAATTAGTTTGCACATCATTTAAAGTGTAGACTTCAAAGGTGTGAGGTTTGGATTTCTTCATTGTTGGTCCCCACCTCTCCAAATTGAAGTTTGTCATATGATCATACTAAGAGATGAAGAAACATTTAGTTTGCCTTAGTTTCTGAGTATCCTAAAATTAGAAATACATTAGAAATACAGGTTGTGTTTCTATGTTATATTCCTTCTGCTGAAAAGAACAACTGCAATTCTCTGTTAGTCAAGGAATTATTATATATAAAATATATACAGGCCTACATTAAAGGACAACTTCCTTGAAGTATTTTACATTTTTTTATTTAAAATAAGTAGATCTGTATGTTAAGTGGCTAATTGGTCTGCCTTGCTCAAAGAGTGTACGTAGCCTCTTATGTGACTGAACCTTTTGAAATCTGTTCTAGTACCAGGTGTCAAGAAAAAGTCCATTTAATAGTGCAAATTTTTAATATTGAGAGAGGATGTTTCCTAGTGAGTTCAAATAACATTTGCTCATTTTAAAGTCATCAAGTGTAATAGTTTTCATAATCAATGCCACCTCTCAGTTTTGCTTTTGCTTTTCGAGTTAGGCAGAAGAATAGATTGTTACCAAGCTGGGGAATGGGCATTGAAGCTTTCTGGAAAGAGCATGAAGCTAATTGACTCATGTATCTCTGCAGGAGTCTTCCATTAAAGTTGTCTTTCTTTGCCTGTCCTTGGTGGCTGTAAGATTTCTTTTGAAGTAGTAAAAGCTTTACAGGAGAAAGCTGGCACATTTTTCTGGTTAACTTCAGCTATTCAGCCTGCACTTGAGTGCAGTGAAGTTATATGGAAGTGAGACTATTAACAATATCAGGTGACCACAGCATTTCTGTCCTTTAGCATGGATTACAGCAATCACTGGCTGAATTCCTGGTGAAACAGAGGAAGGAGAGTGGAGGAACCATAGCCTTGAGCAGAACAAACTACGTGCACTTGATAGCATCTCCCAGCAAGATCCTGTGTTCATGCTGAGGGTGAAAATAAACAGCATGAGCAGAATTAACCTTCTTAATTAAGAAGTGACTGGATACATTCTGGAAGGAAGCCATCATTATATGTCTCTGAAGAGGTCCATGTTTTTCACATGCAAAAGGAGACAGGCACAAGGAAGGGCAATATGAAAAAGAAATGTCAGTCCTTCCTCATTCATATTTGATGGCTTCTGAGAGAGACCCAAGGCAGTATATAGGGAGCCTGATACCTGTAAATCTCAAGGTTGTCTTGAAGTTCTAACTCCTCTCTTTTTCTGCAAGAGAGGTCATAATGCCTTTTCTTTTTTTCCCCCCTCTGTTTCTTCTCTGATGTGTCAGAATCTGGTTAATTTATTCCTATGTCTGTATAGTTTTGAAAAGGAAATAGTGAGATAGTTGGATGTTTTAACACCTTTATTCACAGATTCAGTTTCATGTAAAGATAATGAGGTTTATTTGGACAGAGCCCTGGTCTGTACTTCTCTAAATTGACCTGAATGGTTATATTCTCTTTTTTCCTTTTAATGTCCATGAGATGGAGCAAAAAAAAAAAAAAAAAGGCAGATCTTCCAAATTATTACTCCTGAGTCTTCACAAGGTGGCTTTTATAGAAATCTATGTACCTAAGTTATGGTATGAAAGAATGAAATTCACCTATTGTCAGCCTGATCCTAATACAAATCTGATTTCTCTGCTGTTCTTATTTGGTCGAAGATCCTATTGCTTACCAGCTGGTTAGTCTGTCATCGATTCTAAGCTCAAGTACCTTTGCTTTCTCTTTCCTCATTGATCAAAGTTGTAAGGGCCTTGGAAGTCAAATGTTTTGCTTTGCCCACCTTAAAGGGCATAAAATAACAATGAATATGATTTGGTTTGCTGACTGTCTTGACTCTTGCAGTAGCCTTGTCCCTTCTTCACACCTGAGAATGCATGTGGTCACCTCTCATGTAAGGTAGATATTAGAGCTGAAAGCTGGAAATGCCACTGACATAACAGCCAGAGTTACTTAGTCCCCTCTTTCTCAGACCCACAGTCCTTTTGTTATCACAAGTGTCAGCCTGATGCTTGGCCTCTACATCAGTGCAGAGATCTTTTTTTACCCCAGGGAAGGCTTTGCATTCTAGCTCCTTTCATTCTTATTTATTTATTCCCTCCTCTCCCCACCTCCCCCTCCAAAGTATGCTTGCCATAAGAGCTCTAACTATTACTGCAAATCAACATAAACTGGTAGAGGTAGTGAAGAGGGGAAAAAAAAAAGGCATCTGAAAGAGCTTTCCTTCAAACAATCTTTCCACATTTTTTGTGTTTATATGTTTTTAATTTTTCTAATACCTCTTTTTTCCAATTCAGAAATATTTCATGAGAGTGTCACCATTAAAAGTTCTGCTTCTGTTGCTTGCAGTTTGTGTGCTTGAAAAAGGTGTTGACAGGTCAGGTGGAATCCTCTGTGAAGAAGAGGACAAGACTTAACAAGTTGAGAACAGTGGCATCTCTAGGACAGAGAGCATAATATTCTTAAGCCTGCAGGGTGTGGTAAAGATCACACCACAGCTGGATATTCCCTGGGCATTGGAAGATAAGTTTCCTACAGGCTGGAGAACACTGCAACTTGGAAAGCCACTGAGGTGAATTTTCGTGGAAGCAAAGAACTCTACCCCAAAGGATGTACTGAGTGGAGAAGAGTGGGCCTTACTTTTATAAAAATATGTAATAACCTCTCCTCTGCATAGGTGTGTTTGAGGTGTTGGACTTCTGTTTAAATTTTGAGAAGTTCAGTGTTCTAGTTCTTGGTCTAATAAAACCTGTGTTCAGTTGGGAAGCGTTTTTGTGTGTTGTCCTGAGGAGCTCACTAAAAGGCAGGAGATTGGGCAGATCTGCCTCCAAGCTCTGGCTGACTGAGAGTCCCAAAACACACTTGTCTTAATACATTAACATCTCATAGTTCTGTTGGGGTTTTTTTTTGGTGACACCTTGTCTTAAGACTTCCCTCACCGACTGGAGGCACAGCTTACCTGTGGTATTCAATAAAGAGGAAACTGTGAGGCTTCTCCTGTTTTTCAGACGTGCAGAGCACCAGATAGACAAGAGTCACTTTTGTGCAGAAGCAAAGTCCAGCTTACTGTCAAATACATGAAATTCTGGCTGTCTAGTCCATCTAATGTATGTCTCTAAATGTTGCAGAATTTCAATGATATTTTGTGTGAGGAAGTTCTTTTTGTTTGATTTTTTTTTTTTGTTGGTTGGTTGGTTTTTGGGGGGGTTTGTTTTGTTTTGGGGTTTTTGTTTGTTTGTTTCAGTCTGATTACAAAAACCCAGCAGTGATAAACTTTATTTTAAATGATGGTACTGATTTTTATGGAAAAAACCTGTTCAAAAACAGATTAAAATAGGTGGAGGCATGTTAACCAAGAGATTTAGGGTTTGGTGAGGGTAAACTGTAATTGAAGATAACTGAGCTTTACCGTAGACAGTTTTAGATGTCAAAGCTGACATCTGCTTTTCACAGGCTTCCACTACCATCAATGCGAAACGAGTTCCTGGTCAGATAACCAGACCAGTGCTCTAACTGGCACCATGGGCCACCTGAATTTGATGAGAAACACACTTCTTTAACACCTGAATGAGCAGGGTGAGTTTCAAGAATAAAACTTGATACCTTAGTGAGAAAATGACAGTGACCTGTACAACTGAATATGCAGGCCATTCATAAAGCTCTGTTTTCCACATTTACATTCACATCTGACTGGAAAACAAACCTTACTTGCTGTTGTTGAAATGATAGAAAATGATTGGTTGTAATCAATTCAGGGAAGTATCTGCATATTTTGAAACTGAATACTAGTATGTTATATTTAATTTGGATTCATTTTTATTATATATATAATATTTTTATATTATATCTAATTTCTTTCATTTAACATTCAGTACATACATAATACTGCAGGTTTAGGTCCTGTTCAGGATATTGTACTAAGTTGTACTGTCTTTTCATGGTTCCTGCACAAAATAGCTAATTAACTGCAAATCAGGGGTCTCTTACTGCAATTGGTATTAATTAACTAATTTGTAAACATTGTGATAGAGACAGGTGATGGAAGAGTGTGTCTGGTAGGTCTTGTTGGGAAGGAGAGCCCTGTGTGAAGGATGGTGTGAAAGATGATCTTGGAAACTGTGGTTTAACACATTTCATTTTGCCAAAAGTACTTGGCTGTGCTTGTGTGGGGGCACACACCAAACTGGGAATAGCTGCATATTCAGGAATAAGCACTTATGTACCCTTCTTGCTTCCCATGCTTCCGTTCCCTTAGGAAAGTGAATAAAGAATGTGGGGAAGATTTCTTAAGCTAGCATTGCAAAAAGCCAGTATTACATAAGGCTTTTAACATCAGATTTTTATTAGGATTTGTTAGAATCACGCACTACTTTTGCATGAGGACTTTATTCTCCTGAGTCTCCCATTTGTCTGATGAGCAAATAAGTGATAACGCCCCACCCCCCTTATCTTCAGGTACGGATGCAGCATGTACTAACATTTTGCAATGTGTAAGAGGTGAATGTGAGAGGGAAAGCTGGTTTCAAAACACTTCTATTAGAAACCATCCATCCCATTTTTCAAGACCTGAGCTCATTGGCTTGATACCATGAAAAACTAATGTTTTGCAGCTGTCTTCTATAATAGAGCTTTGCATAACCAGTGACAAATTGACAAACGTGCTGTAGTATTTAATAAATTACTGCAGGTCTGTGGTAGTTAGCTTTTCACTTCCAAAAATTTTTGTTAAACTGACTAACCTCCCCTACATGTAACCCAGGTCTTCCAGGCTATGAGTTCTAATAATTCAAGTCCTAAAGATGTTTTTTCACTTCACAGATTTGGTGGCAACTGGAGACATGCAGATGTTACCCTTGTCTAATTCTTCACTGCTGATCAGAGTTCAAAATCAACTGGCTGTTACAGGGCTTCAGGAGTACTTGTCTTCTAGTGTGGCATTTTTTACCAAAGTGTAGAGCAGACATGACTCTCCAGCTTAGGGAATACACTTGTTTTGTGGCAATGATAATTATCATGGCTTTTTAAAAGTAGGATGAGTGCCAGATTTCTCTTAACTTACTGTTTTGAATTTAGGGGAGTTATTTTATTGTTTCTTTTTTCCTTGAAGTTACCTTTCTGTTCCAACAGAACTTTTGTATGTCTTGTAAGAAATCTATTGCTTCTAAGACAGACTTGTCTCATCCTTGTCATTATATAGTGTTTGTATCCAGGTCTTACTCCCTTTCTTTCTTCAAATCTTTCTCTCTTGAATGGATTGCTCAGGTCAATGTGTAGTTACTTTGAGAATATTTAATATGAAAACCATGGTGGTTTGTCTTTAAATGCAAAAGAGCTAGAAATTTGGAATTAGTCCATTTAAAAGAAGGAGGAAATATCTGAGTGAAAATTATTTGTGACCATCTCCCTGCTTCTTCTTTCCTTCATAATAAAGCTGTTTTAATTAGCTGTGAGGTGAATTGCTAGAAATGCTTTCCAAATAGTACATATTAGTCTAAGAAATGGTATTTAGATTGAGCATTTCTTACTCCATGAAGGTTACAGTTCAGAAAGCAAGCATTTTCCTACTTAAACAATTGTGCTGCTTAATTTTGTAGGCAAGATTAACCATGGTATTTCAAGGGCTTTCCATTTATACTAAAATATTGTCAAGAAAGTAACTTAAGTAGTTTTTGGTTTTGTTTTTTTTTCTTTTTTTCCTTTTTTTTTAAAATGTAGGCATGCTGTTTTCCCTCAGTATTTTCCAATTCTGTGATTTCAGTGGTTTGATGTGATTAGGAGTTGTTTGGTTTGGGATGTTTTTTACAGGGCCATTTCATTTTGTTGTTTTTTTGTTTGTTTGTTTTTGTTTTGTTGGGTTTTTTAGGACTGTCAGTAATACCTGGTGGGTATGGTTGTGTATATATAGTTCTGTGAGCAGAAGGAGACTCCTCAGGGTTATTACTAAATACTGTTCTGGGTACGTACTTTTTCCTAGACAGTAGTACTGAAGGCAAAACAATATTCAAATTTTGGGAAGCATATTCAGACCTTGGTTACAAAACATTTTGTATTGCTTGCGTATTTAGCTTTGAATCTTTAGATGATTGAATTGCAACCTTTCCTGCCTGGCTTTCAGGATGAAACATGCTTGCACCAACACACAGTGCAGTGTTAGGCTTCATGGCAGTGTTTCATATGTTTTGGTACATTTGTTTTCACATAATGCTGTTCATGTTGTTTCTGTGGGGATGTTTCATAGAATTGTGCTTAGTTGTTGTTTTTAAAATAGCTTTTACTCTACATTCTCAGAATAAAAAGGCTTAATGCTCTTAAGTTGAATAGTTGTGAAAAAAGTAGGAGGTGCCAGAATACAGACTTAACCTTTCAAGTTCGCTTCAAGTCTTTGTATCTTCTAGATGCCTGTGCATTTTTTCCATTTATTGAATTTTTAATATGCACTCTTTCTTTCTCCTTAGGATGAAGAGACTGGGAATAGACAAGGTATGTCTTGTTTTTATTCTCTCATAGGTCCAATATATTGAATGCTTCAGCTGAGTAATAGACTTCAATCACTACCTAAGAGTCTGAAAATTAAATTCACTTCAGTGTGAGCATTAAGCTCATTGATTAGTCACTTACTTCTAGGTTATGTCAGTCAGTTCACCTCCATTTTTACAGCTTTCTCCCTCACACATTGTCTGTGTCTGCTCTCTTTCTAGGTTCACACATTAACTTACTTTTTGTAAATTCATGCTATATCTACATCCCAGTTAATTTAAATTCCTCCTTGTTATTTAGCTGGTTGCTCATCCATGCATCCTTTTTGCTGATATCTTACTGTTTCCTTAGAAGAGTGAAAAATGTATTGGTTTAAGGAGATTGGGTTTTCAGATTGGGAGCCCACTCCCGCTTTGTTTTTCCCAGTCTGTTCCGGTGGTAAGGTACAGGGGGCAGGTGGGGTTGGCTGCACTGTGTGTGCAGTGTGCAGGGCTTCAGCTTGTGCTGCACCTGGCAGGGCAGTGCAGCTCCCTGGGGACAGACCTGCTCATTGCTGGTGACAGCACAGCCTCGGTGCTGTTTTTACTGGTGGGTTGCAATTCGTAACACAGAGTGGTACCTGGTTTCTGTGTACTTTTAAATAGCTCGTTTAGTTGGAAGGCAGATCGTGTCTGAACTTCTGATTCCGTTTGCTTTGTGTACCTGCGCTATATTAGAAGCATTCTGGGAAATACGAATGTATTTGAACTTCCTTACTTGTCTCTTGGAAGCAGATGGATTCATCCATTTTATCCTCCTAGTTTTGCTCAGCTGTCATCACCTGTGTGTTAAACAGTGAAATGTTAATCTCTTCCTACTCCTTATCACTCCCCAAACTTGAAACATCCTTTATCTGTTTTGACATACAAAAAGAAAAGGCAGATTCCTTCAGGAGGTGAAGGGAGTCGATGATCTGTGCCAAACCACTATGGAAGATAACACTTGTGGTCTAGAGAAAGTTGTTCTGTGGTATTTTTCTCACAGGGAGAACTCGATCATCTAAAGATATAATGTAGGTCTGTTTATCTAAAATGTTATCTGAGATCTATTTTTCAGTAGAGGAACAGCAGTAAGCAATTATTTGTTTGGTTCACTATGAGACCTGTGCAGGTGGGAACAAGATTAGTTTCTGGAAATTTTTGTGTAGCTACTTAAACTATGAATCACAGCTCAACTGTTGCTTATTTTTGGCAACTTAGTACGTTGTACGCCTTCAAATACAGATCAGATCGCTCTGAAAAGGTAACAGCATTCTCCTTAAGAAGAGGAGATTTGAGTTTCGCCCCTGGAAGAAGAGGAGATGACTATGAGGCAGAGGATGTAGGTGTCAGTAGAATTTAACCTGCCAGTTTGGTGTATGACGCCTTTAGAAATAACAAAGTGGGATAAGGTCTGTAAGACACTTCTTCAGCATTTAGTGTGAACCTTGGGGGCGGAGGGGGGCAAAACTGTTTCTATTTACATTGCTGCGAATTGCTCCTGTTCCCAAATGAGGTGAGTAGGCAGCTCGTGGGGAGGAGGAGAAGGAGAAAGTCAGGAAGCGGCGCATCTATCTCATTTCGGTGCTCTCAAGGGCGGTGTTTATGAGGAGCAGCAGCGGGCGGTGCAGGGTTATCCCAGGGATTCCTGGAGTGCCTCGGCATGCCGGGACACAGCGTCGGGCCGGGCGCTGGAGCCACCCAGCGGCGCGTCCGCGGCATTGCAGCCGAGCGGGGCGAGCCCGCCCCTGCCTGCCCTGCGCTGCGCTGCCCTGCCCCGCCCCATCAACCGGGGAACGTCCCGGCCACAAACACTCCCCTTTGGAGTGTGCAGGTGATGGTTCGCTCTGACTCTTCTGTCTGAAAGACTAAGCTAAGGGGATTCAGGCTTTTGATTTTTGTGAAGCTGTGTGTGCCAGTGCCAAAGTATATCTTTTTATCAGTTTTCAGTGAGGATTTCCCATTACTTGCCCTTTATGCTTTGCTGTTTTCATAGGTTAAGCTTACCTGTAAAACTTGAGGTTTTTATCAGGTTCAGTATTTATATATGTGATTAGTTGAGTGTGGAGAAAAGCATCTCTGTTGGTATTGCCTTTTACTGAGAGCACTTGAACATTTTTTCCGAAGGAGCAGAGTACGTAATTAAGTCTAGAGGGCAAAAGATAAAAGCATGTACAAGATTTGATGTAGTCTCACAGTGAAAGAAATATTTTTATATGGTCTTATATTCTGATGTAGAATTTAGTATATAATTAGATCATGCTCATGGCTTGCATTAATCTTCCTTTTGGTAAGCAGTAAGGTTTCAAAGCATTTAGAACGAGACGCAGTGCGGTTTTGGCCAGGAATAAACTGGGAATAACACAGAATGGAGCTGATGGCCAAGAAGCAGGAATCGGGCTGTCAAGCAAAGGAGGCACCTTATGGTCAACAGCTGGGACAGAAGCGGCTCACTTCAAGTGTATGCATATGAACGAAAGTGTCTGCAGGACAACATGATGGGGAGAGCTCTCGTGCCTTTTCCGGGGCCTCTCTGAAGGCCTAACTCACACACGCAGCCCAGGGAGCAAGCAGGAGCTGGAGGTCTGTGTGTAGCTGGGGTGCTGCGATCTCATGGGGTCACAGGAGAGGGCTAAGGTGCTGCAGTGGGTGGTATAGGCAGTTGGAGAAGGACAGGTTGGGGCTGTATGGAGATGGAATTTCCTTTGTTGTCAAGTTGTGAGGGAGCAGCAGGAATGCATGGAGCTCTGGCTTGGGATGAGTGGGGAGCTGGCTTAGAGCTTGTGGACAGAGCCATGTGGGCAGTGTTTTGATGGATGTCTGCTACTGCCCTGTCATGGAAGAAGTAGCTGAGGTTTTCTGAGACCAGTGGTGGAAGATTCATGTATGCAGGTCCTGCTCCTCGTTGGGGAGTAGCACCCTGTTATCTGTTGTAACGGCATCACATCAAATATATCCAAAATATTTTATAGTTACTATTTCAACGTTCTCAGTTCTCCCATGCTTCACTGCACCAGGTTGTTGACTTTAAGCTAAGTCTTTAAAACACTTCTTTGACAGGTGCACTTTATCAGAACATGCATATGTTCCACAGTGGATTCTTTGGTCACTGGAAGCTTTTATCAGCTGCTGCTGTTCTCTTGAGAATTCCTGTTATACTTATGAGCCTATATTAAGTATTTCCTGGGGTTATTACTCCAAGAAATAACTTCGGACTATTTATTTCATGTGTTTTGAAGATGTTTTGCCATCAGTAATCTAATTTTCTGGAATTGTCCTTTTTCATTATTCAGTTATTTATTTAAGTGGTGTCTCACAGATAGAAGTTTCCTAGGAGAGCATATCAGGAATGTTTGGAGACAAGCTGAAAAATACCTTTGCCTAGTAAAAACAGTAGTATTAGTTATTAAAAACTTGTGCTGTAAACGTGGAAAGTGGTGCTGGAGACCGACATCTTCATGCTGTTTTGTTGTGCACTTAGTGTGATTCTGTGGTGTCGTCCTTTAAACATTATTTAAGACTGTAGATGCCAAAATACAAGTTTAGTACATATGAAATGGCTTGGTAGTTCTTGTATATTGTCCCAGAACATGTTTTTCTTCAAAAAATGTTTGGCTTGGTGATCATGATGACAGTAAACAGTGATAAGTATAAAGAAACAGACTGAAAGGAATTGATCTTTCATGAGAACTAAGCTATCTTGTGTTAATACAGTGCCTGGGAATCCAGTGTCATTATATTTTTTTAAATAATACCATATTTTTTTTAATACAATGTTCTTGCTTTTTGTTCTTTTATCTCTGTTTCTATGTGGAAGTATCTGTAGCAAGTAGCAGCTCACTTTCCCTGAAAAATGAAAGGCAACTTAGATATATTGCATAGTGTCCTTTTCTGCAGAGATCCTGTATGCACTTGTTAATGAGACTTTAGACATCTGTTTCCACTGAGGTTTCAAGAACACTGAACTGTGATCACTGGGCTATTTTTTTTAATGTTCCTAAATACGGGTCAATGTTTCTAGCCCTCAGTTGTCTAAGATAAATAGTTGCGGTTTATTACCTGGGCTGCTTCACTTCTGCAAGTCTGCTTTGATAGTGTAGAGCCTTTGGGGGAAAGGGTGGAAAAAATACTGGAAAAGCTTTTTATTCCTTACTGCCGCTTACATAAGGCCTGGAGTTTATGATGCTTTATTTATTTAAACAGACTCTTGATTTCTGTAATGTAGTTAGTGTTCTTCCCGGATTTAATTTAATCCCATGTTTTTTAGCATCATTGTCTTATCAGCTCAGTCTGTTATGAAATAAACATATTGTGCCTGTGATGATGGGAACGAGGTTTATAAGGAACGAGAGAATGAATGTGAAAGCCAGTATTTGGAAAGGTCATAAGATTGCTGGGATGATATGATCTAACGTGTATGATAATAGAGTTAGGAGTGAAAGGCAAGAGTCTGATGCTTTAGAATAGTGCCACTGTAAAGTGCCCTTTTTAGTCTTAATTTTTTAACAGGTAGATGTTGAGAATGCAAAAAGAGGACTTGTTTACTTTTCTACTGAGACCAGAGCCTGATGATTCCTTGTTCCCTTATAGTTCATCCAGAATGTCTAGCGGATTGGCCTTTCAGCTTGTCACATATATATTTCTCAGTGATTACTGTTGAGTTCAAATCATCTTTGACTTTTAATAAAAAAACACAAAGTGTAATTTCCATGGATTTAAGGGAGACTCTGTAGGTTCACTACCACAGATGTAGGTTGTATTGGTCTATGCTTATCTAAGAACTAAAGTAAATCCTCCAGACTAATCATAGCTTAAATTTTAAAAGTTTCATTTCAGATTTGAGAGAATTTTAAAGAGTAATTGTTTTGGCAAATAATGCAGTGGGAAAACACAGTTTTTGAGAGTTTGTAGCTAAGGTGAAACTGTATTGTACGTTTCCCATAACAACGCCGGATTATTTTTTCCTCTTGTCCCCTCACCTTGCCATGAAGGTCGAGTTGCAGTTGTATTAGTCAAACGGTTTAACAGGAAAGTAAGCAAAAGAAGAAATAGGATCTTTGAGTTACCTAATCAAAATGTTAGAGGTGGTTTGAGTAATAGTGTGTTTTTCTTGTTTGTGATTTCAGTACCAGGTGTTTCTCTGCTAAATGACTCAACACTAATTTACTTATCCTCTTTCAGAGGCATATCCTTGGCACTGTATTTTGGTTAATGTTTTTCAGTGGAGTTCCTTTGTGCTTGACAGTGGGTGAAATAAGCTCTGGTGGGGCTAGGCTGGGCCCTTTGGGCTCCTCTTCTGCAATGGATTGGTAGTAGAGAAATGCTTACTACATATGAAATTCAATTTGCAGGTTATATATCCATAATTGCCTTTAGTGGGACTCTTAGTTAATCATAATCCTGACAGTTTTGTGATTTATCTTTAATTAAATGAAACTTCAGTTAATAAATGTAACCTTTGCTATACTTTCAGCAGTTTCATTTTGAGTAGCTTGGGAAATGATTAGCAAGTTTTTGACTTATTAATCAATTTGAGGCTTTTGTCTCACTGTATCTATTTCCCCTCCTTTTGGCTGAAATGTGTCCCAAGAATCAGTGCCACTCAGCATTGTTGAACCAATGGAGTTCAAATGCCTTGGATATCCAAAAGCATACTTGTAGATCTTCAAGTTCCAGAGAAATGTTCCTCCTTCTTTAGTCAGAGAAAGATGTACATAAGACCCTATGTTAATTTACTCATTTGAGGTAATTGGGCTGGTGATTCTTGAGTACAAAAATGCAGGTCACCCTCTTGTTTTCTGATGAGCGTAGGGCTGGGACTAAAAATGTTCTGCAAAAGCTTATGTAACAAAAGTCTGTAACCTTTATTAAATCTCTGTGTTATGAGGATTCTAAGCATAGTTCAGCTGTCCTGAGCAGAAGGTTATTTTTTTTTCTCATCCCTTCTCAGAAGAGGAGAAATGGCATGTTTTTAAGCATGGACTCTTAGGAGAGACTTTGTAAAAGACTAGTTATTCTACTGTGTCCCTACACTTGCAGGTTTGTGCTTTGCAGGTCAAAATGAAAGAAAGAGTTCAGACTGTGAAGGCAGTATTCACTTGTAGTCTCAGCTGGAAGATCCAGGTAGTATAAATGATACGTATTATGAATAAAGTTTTTAATATTGTTTTACTTTCATTTGAAACGGTTGAAACAAGACACTAAACTTGTAGATTTTATTGTGATGTCACTGGTTATTGAAGGTAGTTTTTCATAGTATTTGGCTGAAAATTGCTGATTAATTAGATGACTTGCATGGAGTTATGAAAAACATACTGGCTATTGATGTTTCCTTGCACTTTTGACTGTTCTCTGTGTGCGCATCATGTGTTATTTTTCACTTGCAGTTGAGGAGTTGGAAGAAATTGTTCTATGTAAAGCTCAGTTATAAAGTTGTTTACAAAAGTATGGAGAAGGAGGACGGAGGCAAAATCATATGCAGCAATGAGTCCTGGGAGGCACTGGCAAATAAGGCTATGTGTCTTACTGATTACTAGTCTGAGCTGCTTTACTGTTCTTTGTTGTATCACCTTGTAAGGAATTGCCAGCATGGTCCAAAAAATTAGGCCTTTTAATATTAGAAAGGAAAATTGTGAATCCTGAGAGGATGTAGTGCAGAGCTGGAGAACTCAGTGTAAGTGTTTCACTGTGATAATCTGCTCAAGCTGGTGGAGTTTGGAAGACGAGAAGTTCAGGCTCACATTTTGGGCAGCATCTTGCTTTTGCCTGATGTTTGGGTACGGACAGAACCGAATGGAGATTTAGGCACAATTAAATTGGGAGTGTAGTGAGTGTTAAATTTTGAGACATGAGGTGAGTTATTAGATTATCCATTTTACTTGAGGTTTATTTCTGTAATGATTAAGTGCATGTCTACAGATTTATTCCCCCTCAATTGATCTGAATAAAGTATCATTAGCTCCTACTGTCAAAAAATATTACTTAGCTTTGCTTACATTTCAAACTCAAAATACAAACATACACTTTGAGGCTGTGTATTCAAGGAAGTTCATTTATGTGTTACTGACTTAAAAGAAGATTTGGCTGGTATCCAAGTATGTAGAAGATCAAGGAGAAATGAAGAGCATGTAGTCATCTGCCAAAGCTTGAGAGGTCTAGGTTTTTTCTTGTCTTTACTTGAATTTGACATTACTGAGCTGTAAAATGAACCTGCAAGTGTAAACAACATTTTGAACCTAATTTTTTGTCCATAAATTTATCTTCATGGTGGTGGTTGTTGACTTTTTTAGGAAGTAGTGACCGTTCAAGATAACCTCTTTCTTCCATTAGAAAAAAGAACCAAGTTTAATGTGTTTCTGAATTGGCCTTATAAAATAGCTGTGGAAACATGAAGTGGGTGCCTGTAATGTTAAAAAAACCCTCTTGGTGTAGCTGACAGTTTGGTCAGAAGTCAATGTCAGGGAAGCCTGCAGTCTCTGGTCTCCAAAAATCATTACACATTTCCCCCCCCCTTACTTGGGAGTGGAAAGTGTATTAAAGGAATTCTGTGTTGGATACTGAATGGGAGTAACCTTATCTGCCTGAGCTCCTGCTTTGCGTGTTCTGGTATGGACAAGGCATAAAGGAGCATTTGGGTACAAACAAACCAGCAGTAGGCCACTAACATTGAAGAGTATTTTATAAAGGAAGCTGAGGTAGCTCCTTGGTGTTGGGTTATAATTACCAGAAAGTGTGTTACAAATGAGGTGTGCCATGTGATCTGCATTATTTTTGTTTTTCTTGTCACTTTTGGAGGACTGTATGTTTCTTCAGTAAAAGATTAAGTGACAGCACTGGAAAGTCTGTTTGGTGGTGCTAAAAAAGGATGTATTTTAACTTCACTCTTTTAAGTGGTTGAAGCAGCCTTTTGTTCATGGTATCTGGGTAGATTTTTCTTGAAGCTTCTGTAAACTTGCTGAAACAGGACTGCCTCTTAAAGGGCGCGACCCATCATATGTTCAGTGTCTATTTAAATCTGCAGATTAAAAATGACAGATATTAACTTTGGTTCACAAAGAGCATTTTGTATGTCTTGTAGCTCTGTCCCACTAATCAAATTTTCAAGGATTTGGGGACTGAGCTGTCAGCTGGAGTTTCTTGGTTTGTGATTCAGTTGCTTTATATATATTATTTATCTGATTCTATGAAATCAACTTTTTGATTATTCTCTGCCAATCTGGAATTATTTTGAGAAAGCCGTTTAGAGCCGTATGAGTAAGCCATTTTGTTGTACTGTTTTTTGTGGTAAAATGGCAGGGCACAGAGAGGTTGCAGAATTGAAGGCATGAGGCTAAAACTTGTATTTGAAAGATGTGATTTGGTCAGAGGGAAGTCTGGTTCTGTGCAGTTTACTAAAGTTTTTCAAATAATGAGCTTTTTCAGCATGGAAACTGAACTAAAAATGGAGTAAGGGGGACACCATACTTATATTCAATGCTATGGCTTATTAAACATGGCCAGTTGGGACATTTAAAGCTGTAGGGAATGTACTTATAAAAGCAGTGCCATTTATACCTAAGTCAATGATCAGTCACTGAATAAGTGATTAGAACCTAATTACTCTGGTTTTAAGGAGTATTTCTTTTATCAGCATTGCCAGTTTTAAGCCATCCCTTTATTCTCTCCTGCTGTTCCTTCTTTTCCTGCAGTTTAAACCACTCCCTGCTATGCCAGGGTTTCCTGGTAAACTGGACCACAGACCCAACTTTCTTTCATGCCTTGTCAGTTCCCATGGCTGCCTCATCGTGTGGCCTCCAAAGGTGGCATTTCCTTAGCTGAGAGTGTGGAACAAGGGTAGTAATGGTGGTAGGAGCTGGGCAGGACTGAGGCAGTTTGAGGTGGCACTGGCACTGTGAGGCTGTGTGTGCCTGACTGACCTTCCACGTCCTGCTGCTGGTTCTGTAAGTGCTCCAGTTTGCACCATGCAGGGGTGTCCACAGATGCAAGTAAAACTGGAGCACAAATGAAGTTGAGTGCAGACTTCTGTCAGACTGGAAATAATTGGAGGGGAGGGGAGAAGATGGGAGGAAAGGATGAATTTTGCATGTTTGGGGTTTTTTGGGTGTTAGTTTGGGGGTTTTTTTTAAGCTTACTGGCATAAAAATTACATGAGTGGAGCTGTGGAGATGCTGTAAAATGGCTTATTGCAGCTACATGCAGATGTAGCACAGCAATACTGTTTTAGCCTGCAGTATAACTTTGGAGATTTTCGTTAATGTTCTTGTTTGTTTTACTGCGCATCTTGATATTCAGAAGCAGTGCTACTTAACTAAGAATTACTCAGCTTTGATAATGTGCACGTAAAAGTACAAGGTACCCGTGTTTCTGGAATCTTAGAAATTGCCTTGAGACACCAAGAAAACACAGGTGTACATGGTTTCTAACTACTGTGGATTAACTTCCACATTATGTAATTATGGGTATGTACAGCATGTGCAGACATTATAATTTACTTTGAATTATGTATTGCTTTTTGAACTTTGATAAATCTTAAAGAAAAATTTAGACTTCATCTTGGAGCATCTGAAAAACACTGTTGGAAAATCAGTATACAGTTCCATGAGGATGGTAAATCAACATTGTGTTCCTTCTAAAGGAAGATTTAAAGATTTTATTTTTCAGCTTACATTATTATTTCTTAGTCTATATGTGTGTATGAGCAGGATTATGTCCCAAGTATTCTCAGAGTAAAAACATTAAGACAGTATAATGAAATGCTATTAAGAAATATTCTTTCTTCCTCAGGAAAACAAAGAAATAGATTGGAGCCAATGGATACCATATTTGTTAAACAAGTTAAAGAGGGTGGACCTGCTTTTGAAGCTGGACTGTGCACAGGTACTGTTCTGTGACATCAATAGCATGTTTGTGTATGTAATGCAAAATATTCAAGATTTGAGTTTATACATATAGGTCTGTCTTCCATTTAAACCTTGTTCTTTCCTTCAGAAGCCTGAACTCTTTCAGATTGTCTTCCACTGTTTTTCATCTTGGAAGTACTGTTGTGTTTATTAAGTCATTAAGGTCTTGGTAGTTTTGGTTTATTATCTTAAAAAGAGTAAGAACAAGTATTGGGTAAAATATGTGAACAGAAGGAGAAAAGGGAGGAAAATAACACCTGGGAGCTCCTGTTTCTTTTGCTTTGTGACAAATTGATAACCTGAAAATATTCAGGGTTTTGTGCTTTGAATTAAATTATTCTACCTCCTTTAATTAAATAGCAACAGTCCAAGTCTATTACTTCTCAGAAAATTCTGCTCAGTCATTCATTTAATCAATCTGGAGAGCAGAAAACATGTTTTTTTTGGTGAAGTGTGTCACAATTTACTCAAGTTGTGAAGGAAAAAGAGCTATGTTAGAATGGAAAGTCTTATAGGTGATAAAAAGGTAAGTTACATAGATGGATACCACTACAAACACAGGTTTCCTTAAAGTACAGCAAAACTTACATTCTGTGAAGGATTTGTGCTTGTGTCTATAATGGGATGTAGATATTTTTCTTTTGGAAACAGTTATACATCTGCATTTGACTGGAATAGAATAAGCTTTGTATGTTCTTCCTAAAGAAATACAACGTTGCTAGGATGTTCAATTTGAAAACAGTACTAGATCCTACTTATGCAGGGTAAGGTTTGTTTTTTTTTTTTTGACTCAAGTAGTTATTCAGGGAAGGGCCACTTTGGCGTTATTTGATGCTATTATATAAAGAATTGTTTTGGCTTGATAAAATACAGCATATGTTGAAGTTGTTCAGAGGAGCCATGTTAATTTCTGCTCTGTTTAGTGTTTGCCAAATTGAGAGAGATGATATCTGTAGAGAATACTGTATTTTTAGTCCTAGAAGAGATTTTTAGGAGCCCAGAATAAAGAACAGAAAATAAATTTTTTTAGTTACTAGAATATTCCTCTTAAACACACTGCTGATAGCAGTAATATGTAGTTAGGTCACACCAGTATTTCTTGTTTACAAGTTTTAGGGTGAAATGTGTCTTGAAATTATATTATGAAACACTCAGGCAATGGGCAGTCAGCTAGATTAGTTAATCTCTGGTCCAGACACTGTATACATTTCTAATTTTGTAAATGAACTATTTTTTTCCTAGTATGATTTGGCACTGTTTCATGGTCACACTAAAGAAAAAGAAAATACTTGAAAATTGAGTATTAGTTTAGGTAGATG
The DNA here is from genome assembly GCA_013396735.1 of Grallaria varia. Taxonomy (NCBI): domain Eukaryota; kingdom Metazoa; phylum Chordata; class Aves; order Passeriformes; family Formicariidae; genus Grallaria; species Grallaria varia. The sequence continues at coordinate 1,478,990 of VWZG01004483.1, read as the reverse complement.
TATTTGTCAGTTGTTATTTCATTGCTGCAGGATCTTTTGTAATACTGAAAGTCTCAACATAAGCTTCATTACCCAGAATGAATGAGATTTATTTCAGGAGCTTACCTGGCTGCTACTCACTGGAAAACTTGAAATATTCTTGCTAATTTGAGGAATAGGTTAATATATATAAGGTAGCTCATTCTGAGTATTTTTGAATACTCCTGTAAAATCATCTTCGTTTGAGATAGAAAAAAAAATACTACCCATATTTAACCTCTGAGGCATTTCATTAAAAAAAATAACATCCCTGAGTTCCAAACATAAATATTAGAAATACCGAAATACTGACAGCCAAAGCAGATCCGCATTTCCTGTGTCTTGATCTTTATGCTGTCATTTATGTATATGCAAGAATATAAAGAACTAAAATGTGTGGTAAGGGAGATGGTTTAAGTGCATTCAGATTGATTTCTGGTTTGATCAAAGGTATTTAATGGGCCATCACTGATGGAGAGCTACTAGTAAATGCCTTCATGTTTCTAAATTGTTTTTTGCGCTACAGGCACTGACCCTTCCCATTTTTATGTACCTGAAGTGGAGTAAAGTTGTACTTTGCAGAGTTGTCTGTGCTCACATAATCCATATAAGAGTTCTGCAGTGTGTCCCGCTCGGGTCTCTTGGCAGGTCCATTGGGTGCATATTTCAAGGATATTCTTCTCACTGCTGTGTATAATCTTATCCGCTTCTTTGAAAAATAAAAGCTGCACAAGTATAGATAACATGGTATGACCTACTTTAAAGATATTTCTAGTCATAGTTTTTAGTGGGAATACTGAGTAAAGATCTTCATCTGTGGGCAAGTTCTTAACCAGCCTGGAAAAGAGCCAGTTTAAGTTCCAGAGAAGGAGCTTGTGTGTTCTGAGGAAGTCTTGCCATGCAGCCTAGCAGGACAGGGCTCAGTGCCTGTAAATAAATAAAGTTTTTTGGCATAAACTATAGCATTCCTTTTTCCTGCAGCTTTTTGAAATAATTTGTTTTGGTGTGATTCTGCGGTTTCAAAGTTAGCTTTTGTCTTCCAGGGAAGTCCAGTTTCTCAGCCAGAGTACATAAAGTGTGTGTATGTGTGTGCAGCACTGGGATAGGGTTTGCCAATGGCCACAGGTGCCTGTCAGGCATGTGGATTGCCAGCAGCCATTAAATGTGGCCACCACGCTTTCCTTCATCGCTTAGGAAGCAACAGAAAAACTAGAGTTCTTTCAGGCAAAGGAAAAGGCATTAACCAATGAATTAAAGGGAATATGTAAACATTTATAAAGTTGAAAATATTGCACTAATTTATTTGCATTTTCTTGACGTTGTGAGTGTAGACCAAATTAAAAAGTCAGCAGTCCGAGTAGTGTAAGTCCATACAATCTGTTAAAGGGAACGTCCACAGAGCACAAGCATTTGAAGCAACATTGCCCCCAAGTCAGGCTGAGTATTCAGAGTGAGCAGCTTTTTCCTTGCTTCGGTTTGATCTTGCCAGCAACACAAAAAGGGCTTTCAGTTTCTAAAGCAATGTTGAAAAAGCTATTCTCTCTGGCTCGCTTTGCATGGGTCCTTTCTTTCAGCTCTTTTCTTTCCAGCAGCTTTCTGAAGCTCCCTACCTGTAAGCCTTTAGGCCATTTTCTCCTCATTAGTAAATTCAAGATACCTTTATGCTCTTTGAATCAGAGATGACTTAAATATAATTTGGTAAGGAATGGGATAGTTCTTTCATCAAAAGCTAAAAATAGCTGCACTGTTGCACTGTAGATTTAACAATTTATGAGAATATATGAAGCTCTTAATGAGGAAGGTGCAACAGACTATCTGGAGAAAAATTACTAAAGTGATGTTAGATCTAAAGATTGAGCTGTATGGATAAGAAATAAACCACTGCTGTTGTCCAAGGTGCATTGAACTGACAGTAAAGTCTTGGAAACAGCCCTGGCTATTCTGAGGAAAGAGGAAATTGGATCTTTCAAAATAACCTGTTTTTTATTTCTACTAAGGAAGAAGTACAAAATTGCAGTATTCGCTGCTTTTAAAGGAGAGTGAAAAGTTTGGGTTTATTTTGAGGTTGAGTTCTGGAATGAAATGTCTGCTTATAATTCACTTAGGAATCAGGCAGAGTTGTCAGTGCTACTTTATATCAACGCTTTATTTCGAAGATGGGATACCTAAGTGAGCCTCTGGGATAGCTTACAATTGCTTGTAGTTTTCTTTCTATGACTTTCTAGGTGATTCATTTTGAAGCTTAGAGTAAGATACACATCTGAAAATGTTCTGAGAAAAGTAAAAATTTGACATTCTGTATATGGATACGGGTAGTTGTATTCTGCATACTTTTCTTTTTTTTTGTCTTCATTTTTAAGGATGGCTAACCTTGAATATATATTGGTATTCTTAATTATTGTGAGGTACAGAAGTACAAAATAAAAACTATCAAAAAATTATCTAGACAAATTAATTTCAGTTACAACTTTTCCCTTTCCAGGTGACAGAATTATAAAAGTCAATGGGGAAAGTGTTATTGGAAAGACATACTCTCAAGTCATTGCTTTAATACAGAACAGGTAAGGGTCTCATATTTCATTATGTGCCACACTTTTTGTATACTAAGCAGGAAACAGCCACTTGTGGGGGTTTTGAAATGTCATTGTATTTTTAAATTTTCCTTAATACACGCTCAGTTTTACTATTTCATATTTCATGTATTTGCTGAATGCTGAGAAGGGTTTGAGGATAGATGTGCTGAATTGTACTGTGGTCCTTTTGTGTCACTGCTTGTCCCTTGTTAGCAAATAACACTAAGTGTTACAGAGGAAGGGTGAACTTAAAACACACAGAGGAGATATACATACACCACTCATAGATGTGTCCACTGAAAAAGAAAATTAAAAAAAATCTGCCTATTTCATGCTAGTGCACATCCGCAAAATATCCACAGTACATCTTGGCTTTCTTCTGTTTTGCAGCAAATTATTAGTCTTGTAGAGGGTTGAGGAAGTGCTGATATTTACTGCTCCTGCAGCTCACTAGGACTTGTGAAATCATGTCCATACATGAGTCTAGATACTCGCTTTTGTGTCTCTCGTGTCTGCTTCAATTTTTACGGTTTTTTTTGTGTCAGTTTGTGTTTTATAGCAACAGGTTTCCAATATAGTATGTATGTGGAAAAAAGATGTATTATGATCAACATGAAAGAAAGTGATGGGCAAGGTAAACTGAAATGTGTTTTGAGTCATTGATACTGTCTATACAAGAGCTGGAAAGACGGAATCTTACGTTTTTTATGTCCTTCACTGGAGATAACACTAGCCATGTATCCTTTCTCCTGTATTTGTACAGACAGCACTGTGTGCAGTAGTGTATACCCAAGACATTACATGCCCAAGCATGAACATCAGTTAATTAACTCTCATAATCCAAGCAAGAAAGAGACCAATCACATCTGTGTAGTGAGTGATTCTTAACTCTAGGTCTGCCCGTGAATAAAGTTTTGTTTTCAACCCTGTGAGTGTAGGTAGTGAACTGTTTTGTCAAGTTCAACCCCTGCCCACTGTGGATAGACCAGGGAGACTTGAACAAGGCCTTTACAGTGATTATCCAGTGCAGCCAGGAATGATATAGTGCACTGCTGCATCTGTTCCCTTGATTTCCGTGAGTGCAGAGAGGATGAAGAGATGCTATTGTTAGTTAGGAGAGGAGAACAATTTGTTTTCTCGAGCCAGATGTGCACATTACAGAAGATAGTAACAAAAGGTCATGTGTCTCCTTGAGCGTTTTATACAGCAAGTACAACTATCAGGAAGTCTTCAGCTGAACCTCTTGGTGTAAACAGATGAATATTAATTCTGATCCATAAAGAGAGCTCAGATTGCAGACCCAGGTGTACGTTTCTTGTGGCTTATAGACAGTATTTCTCATCTGCCTGAAGAATCAGCTCTCTCTCATTCTTTCCTTGGCAGCAGTTTGTCAGTGCGGTTTGTTCTGCACATAAGTATTTTATTTCTTATGCTACCATTTCATGGCAAGTAAAATTGCATTATGGTGCATACTTCTTGCTTTAACATGCTGCTCTTGCATCAGCATTGCCATACTGGGTCAAGCTAAGGGTCTGTTATATCCTTATCCTCTCTGTTAATATCCAGTAAAGATTTCTTAGGATAAGTCTATGAAAACACTGAAACTACAGAGTGGCCAGATAGTACCAGCACACTTTCCAGAAGTCCTTGGCTTAGGAACTTGCTGAACTACAGATTTTATCTGCATTGTATGCTTTAATAGTTCTTGATAGGTTGGTCTTGAACAAATTTGCTGTTGAATGTACTTAAACTCTTCATATTAAAAATACCCAGTGACACAGTTCTTGCTGGGCTTTGTGTCTTAGCTGATCTTTCGTCCAGCACACCCTTGGCGTCTTTAGTAGGCTTTGTGCAAGCAACTTGCTGAAAGGCCTTTTGAAAAGTTGTCAGTTTACATCTTTATTCATAACTAAAGACAGTTTCCTTCATAGTCTTAGTAGGCTGTTGTTGGTTTTCTAGGCACTTTGATTGCTGTATTTTTAACTACTGTTTTTAATTACTCATTCAGACATATTGATGACTATGAATGCTTACTCTTTTGTCATTTTTGTCATCCTCTTCAGTGTGGTTTTTAAGGATAGAACACATTTTACCCTCAATTCTCTCTAGAGAGAGTTTCCCCCCTCCCCGCCCCACGCAGCCGTTTGCAGTGAAACTCAGACTTGCAGATTTTTTAGATTACTACTGTGGCTCCATTTTCATAGCTGCTTATTATTTTTCTAGGAAGATGTTCAATTGTAGCTGTTTTTCTTTGTTATATAATGCTGCAGACTTCAGAACTTCGCTGCCTTAGATGAATTGATATCTATATCTTCCAGTGGGACTTAGGGATGGGATATAATTTAGCCATGTTTTGTGTTGTTCCCAGAAAAGTTTCAAGCTGTGTCTAGAATGTTTTGTATTTTTCTCTGCTTGGAGATAGCAAAGCTAAACTTACACTGATTATTTCCTCTGGAAGATGAAAAGCACACCTCAAAAGAGTAGCTACAGTAACGGCAGTCCTGTAAGATTAATCAGGAGAACACTTTCAAGTCTGTTTCCCAATTTTTACCAACAGTTGCTGGTTTAGTCCATTAAGAATTTATTCTTATCTGTTTACATACATAATCAACTTGGAGATATGTTGCTTACTAATGTAATCTCTAAATTATTTATAGTTCTAAATAAAACAAGAAACAGATTCTGATTCACAATTTTTTTCCACCCCTTTTTTTTTTTCTTAAACTGTGGGGAATTTGAGTGACGGTCTTTTCTGCTTGTTTCTCTTTGCAAATTCTTCCTGAAAGTGTTTGGATTACTCAGAAGTGTACAGACTTCACCTACTGAATGCGTTTCAGTAATACAAAATAATGCATCAGAAGATAGTCTGTATGATTAGTGCTTTAGTTTGATGACTTTGAGTCAGTACATTTAAATTTAGCTTTTAGAATGTGTAGTGAAAGAAAATCTGAACGAACAGATATCTGAGTTCTCAGTACTGTGCCTAGTGTTTCAGTGTAAATTACCACCATCTGTGTGGTGGTTCTTATTAATACTTTTTAGTTCATAATTTGCATGTACATTATATAGTACAATACACCAAAAGTCTTCCCTAATACTTTTTGTTTCTGATATGAGAACTGAAAAACATGCTGAGAGCACATCACAAAGTATACAGCAGGAAGATCCAAATTGTCTACAGAAGGTTCTTCAGGCCAGCTGGAATAGTATAGTTAAGTAGTTATTGGAATAACATGTAAACATTGTTCCTGAATGGAGCACTTTCCTCTTTTGAATGGCTACTAAAAGAGCTGTTAACTGTGTAAATGGAAATGGATTTAATCAGTTTCTTAAAGAAAATAAATTGGGGGGGGGAGTACAGAAAATATTTGAACGAGTAGGGTTTGTTCTGTCTCAAATTCCGTATCTGTATATAAAAAGTACTTTAAGAGGAGTAGTGCTATTTATCGTATTTTTAATATCCGAAGTATTCATCCTGCAAATAAACATTGATTATTATCATATACATACATAGAAATGACATCTGAACAATTCATTAGAAATGCCTCACCTGTGGTATTTGTTTTGTATTCTTTTTTAAGTTTTACAGCTGATAGTTTGAAATCCATACAAAGGAGTTTAGGTAAAAGTCAGCTCATGATGACACTGCTTTTAAGGAATAATTTTAAATAGGTCTGCTGTTAATGCATTCAGTCAAAATGGGAAATCCTATTGTAAATTTAGATAAAGTCAATATTGTTTCCTAAAGTTCAGTATTTTGAAAAATGTTCACAGGGCTTTTGAAGACTTATTTTTTCCTAGATGTGTGTAGACTTGAAAAACTTTAAATCTCTGCTGATCTTTGGTTTTAAAACTAAAGTAATTTATGCTGCTTGGAGAACACTTTTTTCCAAAATGAATAATGGTTTAAGAAGGTTGGGAAACCAAATACCCTTACTCTGCTATTTTGGAATGCAGCCTTCTGTCTGCAGTTGCTGAAAAATGGAAAAGGAACCACAAAATAAAGAACATTCTTCATATATGAAAGCATAATAAATCACACATTACATGTTTGAGATGACTTTCTTTTCTGCAGAAATAAGCACTGTCCTCCTCAGTGCTTTTGTAAGTTGATCGGTGAAGTTGGGGGCCAGTCTTTGTGCTGGTTTTATTTTTTCCCAGCTAATGTATTGTCCGAAGGCGTACAAATAAGCGAGTTTCCAGTCTGACATACCCAGTTAGGTTCTGTGCCTTTCTTTCATTTGCTAGTACTGGTCAGGTTTTTTTAAATACCCTTTTTTGTTTGACATGTAATGTGAGACTGCTAAATAATGGTCATAGAACCTTCATTTTCTGTTTTTTCAGCCCAGCTATAATGGACTGAACATGTCTTTTGTAGCCCTTCCCTGTACCTGTTCCACTTTACATTTAATGAATGTGAACAGATTATTCCTTTATCTCAGATGAGAAAGTGAATTCAGGTATTTTTGTATCCCATGTTACAAGCACGTTTACCTCCTGCTTGTAAAAGTACTATTTTTCTGGTAGATGCTAACTGTGGGTTTCACTGTTTTAAAATTGGGTGTCCTGATTTTACTTGTATTTGAGTCAGATTGATTGAACTATCTGGATTCCTGGATCTTCCTGCTTTTGGTTACAGCAATTCAGACTGACAAATGCAGCGCTCATAAATAGCAAGCATTTTTAATCCATATTTCAGATGTCATCTGAGTGAGTAAATGTATTTAAGCTGATTCTGCCAGGAGGTGATTGGAGCAGAAAGGTGTAAGTCAGTGCTTGCCTTGGTATTGCTCCACTTCTCATATGATGTGGTGCTTATGACTTCTCCCTATCAATTTTAGAGAGCGCTAGGAGACTTTAGTTTTAGATGGAAGAAAGAGAGAAGTTTTACCTTGTATTCACAGACTTGTCACATTGTTTTGTCCGAGGAGCTCCAAACAAGAAGTGTACCTTAGGACTTTTGGGGGAATGGGAGGAAGAAATAAAACTACCAAAACTAGTGTGTTGCCTCAATAAACTGGTTTTCCTGAGAATGCAGGTGTGTTCTTGAGTCAGATTTCTGTTCTACTCTGATTTGCCAAGACTAACAATAATCAGTGTTTATTTCCGTTGTGCAAAGTATTTGTCAGAATAGCTGAGTGTTGGAGTGTTTGAATAGTTTTGGTATATGGAAGTTAAATTGAAAATTTTCTCAGAAGTTCATGTGTGATGAATTCTTTCTTTTTGTTTCAGTGACAGCGTATTGGAACTTAGTGTTATGCCAAAAGATGAGGACATCCTTCAATTGGTATGTTTACGAAGGTTCTATTCAGAGAGTATATTGACTAAATTAAAATGTTCTGTTGTTGGTTACAAAGTCTTTGAACTCTATCAGCGAATAATTAGAGGTAACATTTATCTGTCAAACCCTACTTTCCTACCTCCTTGCCATGCCTGAAATTTCAGAGGAGTCCAAATATAGATAATGCCACCTTCACATGATATTTTTAGCATGTTAAAAAAAATACTGTTTTTATTATAATTTGGATTAATTTCCATATGTTAGAATATATGAATTGGATTGCTTCCTTTAACCAGGTTGTCTAATTCTAAATTATTTGAATTGAAACACTGGCATATGAAGCTTAAAATTAGCTTTAATTAATAACTTACTGTGTCTATGGGTTTCCAGGAAAGAAACAAGGTGATGAACATGCTGAAGGTTATTACCAATTTTTTTAATTGTGACTGCTGTAAATATTTTTTTACACTAGTACCTATAGGCTCTTGATTTGAACTGAGTTCCTGCACATATAATTCATCTCCCATTTAGTGTCTCTAAGTCCAAAAGAGCCTTGAGTAATACATGATGTGTAAGTGCATCTTGTGAAGAATTAGAAAAACGCCTAATGTATTGATATGCTCTAGTTTGTTTTTAGTTGGAAGCAGAGGAAAGGAGAAGGTGACAAGCAGAGTAGGCTTTATGGTTAGTTGTTGGAAAAGCATATGAAAGTAATAAGACTTTTTAAGTTAAGAAAAACCTGTGGGTTTCAGTAGCTGTTTTTCAGTATTAAGGGTCAAATTAATGGGTAAAGAAAAAAAAGCAAGAAACTTTGTTTGGAGTTGGAGATGTCCATTTAGGCCAACAAGCCAAGGTTACTAGAATAGAAGTGATGTTTTGAGAACATTTGATAAAGAAATAATTAAGTAATCCAACACAGAAAATGTTGGGGGCAGGGTATGAGTTCTGATTGCATGAATAAGTGGAAGGGAAAAGCTCTTGGTGTTGGGGTGGGGTTTTGTTTGTTTGTGTTTTGGGGTTTTTGTTTGTTTTTGGTTTTTAGTCAGAACTGTGAATGTGTAGAAATGCAGGAATAGTGCAAACATTTAAATGATTTGAACGGCCATATGCACCTAATGCAGTCTTGTAGCCGTAACAGTGTGAGGATCTGGCAAGTCAAAATTTGTATTTTTGAAGTTAAACCTTTATATTTGGCTGGGCAAGAATTTCTTAGGCACGTATTCCCTCTGCTGATGAAACATGAAGTGCAACTTTCAGGTGAAGTAGGGATGAAAAACGATTGGATATAACTTGTTATATTATTGAGTGAGGTAATGGGGACAGAGGAAGGAAAGAAGACAGCTGTTGCCTTTGGGTTAGAAAATGATATCAGCAAAAAGAAAATAAGGTCATTCTCCTGGAGGTGATTGAGGGGGTAAAGAAAAGAGAAAAAATATTTGCTCTTGGAAGTTTTAAGAAAAAGACTGGATATATGTGTGGGAATAATTTTCAGGCATCATTATAAAAAGGTTCCTTTTGAGTTGTAAGATGTGACATATTGTGAATGTGAGGCTTCTCTGTTAAAGACAGACAGAGGATTAGGTTTGAGAGATGAAGCCATGAGTTTGCACAAAATGCTTTGCATTGCCTCTGTATCTTGCACAAGTTCTTCTGACAGTTCTTTGCTGTTTGCGTGGGTTGCTCCATGGTCATGATATGGGAGGAACTTGCTAAATGCATTTGTTTGGGTGCAAGTGAACTTCTCTTGAGGTCTTGCAGTTCCATGTAGGATCTGCCAGAGGAAAGACGTGAAGAGACAGGTGTTTTCTGTAGTGCTCAAGACTGAAGGTTGAGTGTACTTGGGCTTATTGAAAAAGGCTTCCGATAACTGCAGTTTGTTCACTCTGTCCTGTCTTGGAATACTTTAGTAGATATGTTTTCAAGGGTCAATCTTTGATGGCAGTGTCAGCTTGTGAAGATACAGATGATAAAAATTAATTGTATCTCGCAGCTGAGATTGTGAGTTACGGCCTGTAGTTTTCTGTCTTTTAGTCCACCATAGTGGAGGAAAAATCTTAGCACTTCTAAAGTAACAATTAGCAGTCTTTTGAAACTGCTTAATTGAGTGCATCATTGTAACTTCAGTAAAATGAAAAATCTGTGCAATTCCTCTGAAGGTGGTTAGGATACACAGTTCTCATTATACAGTTTGGTGAAGAGCTTTGCTCTACTCAGAGCTGAACAATCAAGTTTAAAATGCTTTCCTAGTAACAGCATAGAATGTTACTCCTTTCACTTCCTGTGAAAAGACAGTAACTTTTTATTTCCAACTGAGAAACTGCGTAATTTTTTTGATGTTCTATTTTTATTTAGCTTTTGTGGAACACTTATGTCAAAAATATATATAAATCTTGGAGCACATTCGTATTCCTGAATGAAGTAGAGCTTATATAAGTCAGTGATAACATTTCTGTAGTGGGAGTGTCAGTGTAAGTGCAAAGGGAATAGTAAATGGTAAGGTTTGGTGCCCTTATTAATAGAGGAAAAACACCTTTAGTAGTGTTATATAAATTATTATAGAACCTTAATGTAGTTACTATAGTAAATATATATATAAACCCCAACAATTTTGTTGTTTTCTGTGACATATGTCACAAATTTCAATGAATGTCTTCAGGTAGTATCACTTGTTGTAAACCGATGTTAAATACTGGTATGCTGTAAAAATAGAAAACCCCAAAGCACTACTAGATGTTGTAGGAGCTAACGAAAGGTATATCTATTGCAATGAGTATAGAATAGTTTCATTACATTCAGGAATAAATAATGCTGGTTGTGGTAAGTTTTATAGTACTTGGCAGTCTACTGCATGTGCTGATGGCTGATTGCTAGAAACACAGTTGCTTGTTTCTATCCTTAGTTCCCTATTTATAAACCTTGAGTTGAAATATCCTTGTATGTCTGTGAACCTCTTGGTATATTGAATTTCCTTAAAACAAGGCTTAAAATCCATTAATCAGTAGTAATGATGAAGTGACCCAATCCACAGGTCACTGCCCTCTGTGGCATGTGAACTGCACCTACTTGGAAGGGAGTTACATGTGAAATTCTGCTATTAGTGAAATCTGTCAGTTGTGTTTGTTCCCTGGCATGATCTTGAAAATGTCACTTTGTGGATGAGGAAAGGGATATTTAAAACATCTCTAGCCATGACAAAAAGTTGAATTCTTGAAAACTATGTACATGTTGGTTTGGGTTTTTTTCATGCTCCTCCTCAAATTTGTGATTACTTTACTTATCAAAAGAGATTATCTTGAATGTTTCTAGGTATATAACCATTTTGAAATGAGGAGGAGGTTTATTTTTATATTATATTCTCCTTGGTATTTCAAATCTGATGTATCTACAGGCAGTTTCTGTAGCATTCTCGACCATTTTTTGGCAGAATTTTGACATCTTGTAGGTTTTAATACCACTGACTTCATGCAAATGGAAAGACGCTTTTAGGTCAGCTACAAATAGTACCTCTTTCTCAAGTGTATTCAATGAAACTGTTGTTGTTTTGCAGCCCTTGGATAACAAACTTAGTACCAACATGCTGTTCAAATTGTGGCTACCACTCAGTTGTTCAGCAGCTTTTTGTGTTACATGGAAAATACTGAATGTAAAGGTGCTCCCTAGAGAGAGATTGAGTTTGCTAAGCCTACTTACAGATCAGCATTATTATGAGTCTTGTCAACAGACTTTGTAGTGTCTTAAGACATGCATATTAGGGTGTCCTTAGTAGGCAGAATTTTTGGACCATTTTTTTCAGAGAATGTTCATGTTGGAATTTACTTATTTGCTAATTGTTCTGCGTGTACTTAAAGAAGAATACGAATACAATCTACTGAATGTCTGAGTATCAGGAATTTGAAAATATCACTCAGAAAAAATGGCATCTTTAATATGGTCTGCATTGGAGCTGTTTAGTGGGAATGTTATTTGTAATATAGCATATTAACGTTTATATATAGAGTAAGGTGTCCTGATTTTTCATCTTTCAATTTCTGGCACTTCTCTCACTTCCCACTCAAAAGTTCTATCTTACCTAACTTTTATTCTGCCTCCAGCAATTTAATTTCAAATAAGTTCTAAAAAATCATTTCCTTATGGGAGTTGCCCCAAAAGGTAGAAGGTTCCTTCTAGTCTTAGATGTTGTCATTGCAATATTTTATTAGTGTAGAAGTCTATTGAAATGTGCCTTAGCATTCCAGAAGGAACTCTTTCATTTGCTGGAAGATTTTATTGGACATTCTGTCAATAATGGTGAATGTGGAAGTAAAAGGGGGCTGTTTACTACTTTGTTTTCTATATCTTTAGTTACATCTAATCTTTCCTTAAAATTATGGGCCAGTGATATATCAATGACTGCAAGTTGACCATATTTGAACAGAGATGTTTCTCTTGTCACAGATAGTAGGGAAACCATAAAATCCTAGATGGAATGACCAGGAAAGTGAGTGAAAATCAATTAAAGCATGTATTTTCTTTTT
>VWZG01004483.1:1383138-1466212 GCA_013396735.1 Grallaria varia | reverse complement strand
TCCCTTTTTATTTCTATTTTTTTTCTCCCTGATTCCATCTAGTTGCATCACACCTAGTGGAGTGATGTAGCTGTTTCATTGGCAAACTGAAATCTTTTCATTTCCTTTATATTTAATAAAGATAGAGACGTTTTCATAAGTAGCTGTATATAGTCTCCAGAGTCATGGAGTTTTGTTTTTTTTTTTACTCTCAGATTTATAGTTACTGATGGGCACAGAGGTTAGTATTAAAGCTCTGGCAGCAAGTACAGTAGGAGGAGAAGGGGTGTGGTGTGAAGACAGAAGGAGTGACTAGAACTTTGTTGTTGAATATCGCATATGTTAGAAAATACCAGTTGCACCAACCCTCCTAACCTCAATTTAGACTAATATTTAGAAGAAAATCTTTTGCACGGCTTCTGTTTGGAAGTAAGTTACTGGGCTTAAAGCATTAAATTTTATATGGTAAAATTGCACTGCCTTTGAGGAGAGAGTGTGTGGGGTTGGGTTTTTTCAAATAATGTTATCTGACTCTAGGGTTTAGGTGTCTCTGAGTGAAATGAAGGAGCTTGAGCTGTAGTATTCACATTCTTGCCATAACAAAATGTAACTAGAACGTGTTTCCTTTAAATATGGCTGTAAAACTTTTCTGGTGTGCAATTCCAGTACACTGTGAATAAGTTAGGACTGGGAAAGAGAATTTAGTAGTAAAGAAATATAATCTGAAGCCGAACTAGTAGAAGAAGGAAAGAAGAATACCTCAAGCTCAGTCTTGCAAGGTGCTGTGCACATTAGCTTCTGACTCATCAAAATGCTTATTTCCAATTTTACAAATAGTTCTGATGAAATCACTGTTGTTACTCAGCCTGTAGTGAAGCATACTCATTCTTACTGAAACACAGGACTGTGTGTTTTTATGTGTTTGGACTCAGTGGTGTGGGACATGGTTGGTTTGAACTCTGGAAAGTACAGGTTTCACTCTTAATTCTTACCCAGAGGAATCCTTGTACATTTGGCTGTTATTATTCTAACATCTAATGGCATAAAATCAAGTGAGGGGAAAATGGGAGCAAAATCCTTCAGCTGAATTTTAGATGGTTAATTAAATACTTTGTAAAATGCTTTATTTGCTTAAAATGTATTTTGCCTATCATATGGCATTAATGGAGTTAAACCCTTAACAGTTCTACAGAGTCACAGTAAGAAACTAATTCTTTGCTGTAGGAGCTTGCAAACTTGGTGCAAACAAAACCAGATTGCAGGGTGGGAAAGAAATTGTCCCCAATAGCTGGAAACACACTGAGTTATTACTGTAAGTGCAGTAGTTTTCTTCTAGTAATTTTTGCAGAGCTGTTACCCATCAGAGCTGTTAATGTCACTCTAAATTGTTGCATTTGTATGGTAAGCTTTCCATAACTGTTGTTGTTTTGAGAAGGTGGAAAACAGCTCATAAAATATCAAGACTGATTTTTGGGTTGTGTTGGAACTTCTGAATAACTGCTGAATATCCAGTTCCAGGGGGGATTCAAGTGGGTTGCCTGCTGTCTGAATCAGGAACATCACTGATCTGGATATAAAAAACTTTTTTAAAGTTGCCAGGCTTTTTCTTTGTTTAAGACTTTTTAAGGACTTAGATTTAGGCTGTACCCTAACAACATTTTTATGAGTATATCCTCTGTTGCAATCACTTAAAGTTTAAGGTAGCATTTTCACATGATACATCCTTTGAGAAACTAAAGGGAGAATAAAGCAATATTCAAGCTGTGTTTTATAAGTAGCTGCAAAATGTGTTACGTTTCAAAACAGTGTATGAACTAATAAATATATTGGTGTGTTTCACATTTTTTAGTTTCTAAACATCATCTAAAAATTTAACCATCACTTTCTGCTTAAGTAATTACAGTATTTCATAGTAAAAAGGCTGATAATGCATCATTCAGCATGACATTATTCAGAATCGATGCATGCATTTCTTTGTAAATGGCATAATTTCTCTGTAGGCCCTTAATCAGAATTATGAAACAAAATGTATTTATTAGTCTTTGTGGAAGTATCACTGTCCCATTTATAAACTTTCTTTTTCTTGGAAGGATGTGTAGCTTTGTTTCAATTCAGCTTTTTTTCCTTGGGAAGTGGGTGAAATGAAGTTGAAAGGAGAAATACACTTCCATCAACTAAACCTTTTTTCTAGTAACTTGCACAGAATTGTCAGTCTCTGCCTGGATATACCTGCAGTCATGGAAATATACTTTTTATTAGGGGTAGAAAGGCAAGCTGATCTCATTTTGGACCCTTTGAGAATGTTGTCTCCTGGAGGTGATGTTTTAATATCTGTGTTAAATTTTGTCAAGAGCTGAGAATATTTTATACTCATGTGTAGTCTTCAGCTATGATCAGATCACACCAGATTTGGAATTTAGCCTTTCTGCTGTCAAAGTCAGTGAAGCATTCTTTGTCAGGAGAATGTTTTACAAAAACATAAATGTGGTGTATTTGCTGTTGTTGTAATGTGTACATATCCCAGGGAAGGTGGGATACCAGCTGTGTAACTTGATAATTGTTTTCTAGTTGGGGATGGTGGTGACTGCTTTTGTTTGTCCTGCATGCCGGTAGTATCTCGGTCAATCTGTTTTCTGGGTCTTCAGTATCTCTTCCAATTTTTTATTTTTTTTTTTAAATTTCTTGCAGCCAGTCAAAGATCTTAAATAGCCATTTATATAAAGATTAAATATATTTATCTTTGTGTGTTCCTTCCTTCCATTAAACGTGGCAGTGGTAGCCTGGCTTGATTTTTACTATTAGTGAAGGGGAAAAAAAATTACAAATCACATGAGTGGAGTGTTTCTGCAGCATCATTCCTCTAATTTCAGATGTGCAGCGTGAAAGCAGCTGCAGTCAGCTGACAGCTTGTGGTCATGTTCAGATATATGTGGGGAAGGAGCATGCTGTTTTAAATGCATAATAAAGCTGTTGTTTCGTCACCGGGAAGCAGAGATCAGAGCAACCCAGGGGAAACCAGAGACAGTAATGTTGCTGTAGTGGAAGGGAAGTCTCGTTGCAGAGAGCCAGAGCTCTCTGCAGGCATCTGTAGGGATGCAAAATGGCACAAGTGTATTTTGCTTTCTGTAAAGGTATGGGATAAATGCAAGGAGCAAATAAAAGCCTGAGTGGACATGCTCGCAAGGAGGATGAAGTTATTTTTTTATGCTCTACTGCCCTTTACGTCTGTTGGTACCTTCCAGTGAAATCAGTGTAGTTGTATTTTTAGCTTGCTGTAGTCAACATCAATACGACAAGATAATTCTGTCTTTACATCTGTAAGCAGCTTTTACTGTGTTTTCCTGTTTTCTGCCAGCTGCAGTTTACAAAGGATGTCACAGCACTGGTAAGAAATGTACAGTAGCCATTTCTCTGATGGTTTTGTAAGGCATGTTTTTCTTAATGATTTGTAAGAAACAAGAATTTGAAACAGCAAGTTTGTTGGAAATGAGCTAGATAGTCTGAGCTGAATTTGCTTCATAATGCTAATCTCTTGATTTGTGGTTTGTGCCTGTGTTTTATTTGGTCTGTTTTCTCGCAGTGTGCTTTAATATTTTGCACTTCACTAATGCTCGTTGTAACATTGCAGCGGTATTGTAAATGCCTCGCCCTCCTCTGTACTTTGCTCTGTATCAATTTTATGGCTGCACTTGGGCTTTTATAATCTGTCTCATGTGAAGACAGAGCACATTGATATTCTGGAATTGAGCATGTTGTGATTTGTACAGGAAATGCTGTGATATGATACCATATGATACCTAAGCGTGTAAAAGCCCTGAGAAATTATTTTAATCTTCTGTTTCACTGGCAGGCTCTGCATTGGCTCTTTATTTCATTATGTTCAAACTGAACAAAGTCATCCTAAAGTTTTTCAATAATAGAATATTGTTTAAGTATGCTCCATGCTTCTCACTGATTTGTTATTTTGGATGTTCTCTTAATTTCACAATGACAAATGCTGCTTTTCTAAAATGCTGCAAAAATATACTAAGTGTAATATAACCATTTTTTTCTCGGGATCCAGGCTCTAATGCGTAAGGTGCAAAGTGCACTAAGGAAATTAATTTGTGATTTCAATTTGTGTTTTAATAGTGTGTGGACAGTAGTGAATATGTATGAATTTTCATACAGTTTGTACCTTGAAGTTAAAAATGTTAAATATCATTAATATTTTTGCAGTAAGATTTGTGTACCATGTACTTGCTGCTTCCTGTGAAATGTAAGATGACTTATAGGGTGTTGGCTCACAACAGATATGTTACTGCTTCAATTTATTTATTATGTTTAGGAACAGTGGCTTCTATGTAGAAGACATCTTAGAGCAGTGTGTATACTTTTCATATGTACTGCATTAAGTGAACAGAGTTGTTTTATACACTAAGGGAATAAAAAATTTTCTAGTGTTAGTTGAATTTATTATGCAGCATTTTAACCTACTGGTTGCTGTGAAATCCTCATTTCTGGCAATGTGTAGCTTAAATGAAAAGAATGTGTGAAGCATCATGTTAGAAAACGAAATTAAGGGGGAGCAAAATACTATGCTTTTTACTCGTGGATTTTGAGAAACCTGCCTCAGTGCCCTACCCACAGTACTTCCTGGAATTGGTCATCAGTTCAGCTTTTTAATTGAGGGGAGGGAATGTGTATAATGATTTTGCTTGTTCTGTTTCTCGTTCCCCCATCGCTAAGGGTATGGAATGCTGGTTTTGTCTTTTTAACTAACATTTTGTATAAAATTAGAGATAGTGTGAATTTTGAACTTGTATTCCCTCTCTTGAAGCTTGATCATGCAAATAACTAGGTGGCGAACTTTTCCATCTCCCTCACGACTGAATACTTAATCTTCTCTCCACAGGCGTATTCCCAAGATGCCTACCTGAAAGGCAACGAAGCCTACAGTGGTAATGCCCACAACATACCTGAACCACCACCAATATGTTACCCACGCCTGACATCCGCAGCTTCTGTTAAGGCGCAAGCTGGAGACAAGCTGTCTTCTGACTTCTCGCTGGGGAAACAGCAAGTCAGTAGACCAGTACGGGCATTGACACAGCCAGAGAGGGCCTACAGAATGGAAATACAAGTGCCTCCATCACCAACAGACATTGCAAAATCAAATACAGCCGTGTGTGTTTGCAATGAAACTGTAAGGACTGTTATTGTGCCTTCTGAGAAGGCTGTAGATTTGCCATCTTGCAGAAATAATCACACTGGCCCATCACACAGGACAGAGGAAGTAAGATACGGCCTGAAAGATCAAACTAGTCTAAAAGCACGGACCACATTACCATCATCATCAGTGTCCACTACCATTGTCCTTCCCCAGACTCCAATAACAAGGCCAGTTGATACAGCTGGCACAGTAAGTAAAACTTCAAATTATGTAGTGTGTCCAGAAGGAATCCCAAGCACTAGACCTCCTACTCAAGCCACAGACTCCCCTCCAGTCTCTGCTAATCATTACAGTTCTCCAACATCCCACCAGCATATAGACTGGAAGACCTACAAAACTTACAAAGAGTACATTGACAACAGGCGCATGCACATGTATGGCTCCCGAACAATACAGGAAAGGTTAGATAGTTTAAGAGCAGCTTCTCAGAATACAACTGATTATAATCAAGTGGTGCCAAATCGCACTGCTTCTCAGGTACGGCGCAGGAGCACCTCTCATGACAGGGTTCCGCAGTCTGTTCAGATCCGGCAGAGAAGTGTGTCCCAGGAAAGACTTGAAGATCCCGTGTTGATGAAAGAGTGGCCACGAAGTGCTTCACAAGATACTCTAAGTTCGCCTTCAATTAATGCTAGAAATCACAGGGCTCGATCATGGGATTATCTCAGCAAACAGGGGGAAGTGCTAGAAAATTTTCATTCTGATAACATGATTTCAGATACAAATGCCGATAGGAGAAAGACTTACAAGTGGACAGGGTTTACTGAACAAGATGATCGGCGAGGTATTTATGAGAGATCTAGACAGCATGCATTTCATATGTCCCTTCGAGGTCAAAATTTTCCCATAACTCTGAGTGCTTATATTTCAGACAACAGGAGAACTGGTAGTAGAGCTTCTCTGCCTGGTTCTCACTTCCAGAAAACGTCACCAGATTTTAAAATGTTACAGCCTTTTCGAGATCTGCAAACTCCTGGGGGAGTTTCAAAATCTGCAGCTGTTTCACAAGAGAGATTGTCTCTCACACCAGCCAGAAGTTCTAAAAGTAACTCTCTGAAGAACTCAGCTCCCTATGCAGTAAAACCATCGATTCCTTTTAACCAGGGCCTAGATGCTATTGCCAGCAAAGACCAAAGAACCGTAAATCACTTGCATCAGAGTGGTCTGTTAAACCAACAGTCAAGAATCAGAGCAGAAGATGCCCCAGATCACAAAACAGAAACCGGTAAAACCATCCAACCCTCCTCTCTGTCTCCAGCTTCTGCCAAACCTGCTCAGCCAGCAAGTGAGTGTTCAACTACCTCTGACAATGTAGATGGTTCCATCGGACAAAAGGTTCATGGTTTTGAAAGAGAAGATGTCTGTGAGTCTGAAAGTCTGCAAACGAACGTTCAGGGAAATGACAAAGACGCAGTGGTCATGCGGGACAAATCACCTTCTGGCCACCAAACTCCACAGCCTTTGAGGCATCAGTCCTACATTCTTGCTGTAAACGACCAAGAGGCAGCCTCAGACACTACCTGTTGGTTACCTAACGATGCTCGGAGAGAAGTCCACATAAAAAGAATAGAGGAAAGGAAAGCATCAGGTTCCAGCCCACCTGGTGACTCTTTGGCTTCTATTCCATTTATTGGTGAGTTGAACTATTTCAGTGTGCATCAAATGCTTTTCTCTGCTAAATGTGGTGGAGGACACCATGCGAGGTGGCTGACTGTTGTTCTGTACACCCTGAGTTTGAGAGGGAGAGGCATCGGGGATTTTTCTCGTCTAGAATAATTATAGGTTGGTAGAAGTAAAAAATATTTTCCAGTGGAGGAAAAAGAATGTTCTGTTTTGTTTGGGGGTCCTGGAGAATGAATGTAAAAAAATCCTACAGTGATGTAATATTTTTCTGGAGTTTTCCTTAACTCCCTGGATGAGTCTGAGTTACATAACTGCATCTGGCTATCACTTCACATAATGTTCTGATGTTACATATATGGACAACTAGCATTTGCAACACCTTTCAAATATTTTTACTTCTCTAGTATAAAACATCCAGTAAAGAGAGAATACAGATGTAAATCCATATAGGGGTGATTTGTGGGGGGGAAATACAAAGTGCCAGTTGAATAGGTATGGTGAAAGCTTTGTCAGATGGATAAGTAATAGATGAAAGCTGTTTTGGGTAAAAGGATAGCAATAAAAAGAAGTGCACTTGCAAGTCAGGATGCTAATGTGGATATAGGTAATGTGGAAGCAGAATCTGAGAAGGCAAAAAGATTCACCTGTGTGCTGTGACACAGGGTTGGCACTACTGGGTGCTTATAGGAAGGGGGCTGAGCTACTTTGAGATTGTTTAGAAGAAAAGAGGAATGCAGGGAAGGATTGGAAATAGTAGAAAAAATAAAAATTGAATTTTGGATGATGATGAATTTGTGTTTTCTGCTGAAAAGAGAGTTGCAGTGGCAGAGTATTTCTGTTCTACGTAAGTTGTAAATGCCTCTGTTGTCTTTGTCCTGCTGTTGTTGTTGGGTTGGATTTTCTTTTGTTGTGGCTGATTTAATCCTTTGGAGTCTGGATGTCTATGGATCATTTTCCACATGAGTTGATTTTACCTGACTATGCTCTTGAATTTAGTATAAGAAGTATTTAGAAAACACTGTATTTTGATTCTGCAACTCAAGTATGTGATAAACAGCTCTTCTTAATGATCCATGCAGTTTACACATTAGGTTAAGGGAGTTACAGATATGTTGTCTTGTCGTAATTGTCTTCTGTTGTGGATCTGCAGCAGTGTTTTTTTTCCCCCTAGTGTTACCTGCTAGATCTGCAGCAGTGTTTTTTTTTCCCCCTAGTGTTACCTGCTACTAGTGAAGAAGCTTTGTGCTCATCAGAGAATGGAATTCATATAAAATATACAGTAATTCTGTTCTTTTGACAGAATGCTGTTAAGACATTAAAAAAAAAAAGGCCTCTTCAGCTATTAGTACAAGTTTGTAAGGCGTGTAACCAGTCCTTGTTCAGGATTTTTTAGTACTGCCTAAAATCAGTGTTGGGCTCTTGATTTAGTTAGATGGGGTGTTTTCTGGGAGTTTTCTAATCTTGTACGGTTTAAATGTCATGTAAAAGATAAAATTGGTGAAGTCAAGCCCAACCTTCTCTACACTATCTCCGATCTTGATTTTGACAAAGGTTTGCTGTGAACTCTTACTCATGTGACTTGCTTCCATGTTACGGAGAAATGTGTTAAAGTTCAAAGAATCCTTAAACGTGTCAATTGCACTACATTTTCGTAGCAGCTGGACAGTTCAGAAGAAATGAAATTGTAACTCTCTGATGCAGCCTCTTGGCATAACACTACATGGGATTGAATTCTTTTGAACCTCTTTGAATGAAACCTCCTGAATGTTCCAGAAATGCAAAAAACTGATGCTCCTGGAGCCAGGGCACAGTCTGAGCCAGGAGGGTACTTGTGGCTGTCTTCCTAGCAAGAAATTCTTGTGCCAGTACAGGTGCTGTGGAAAATTTCCACCACAGCTCCAGTGCCTTGAAGAGGAAATAACCCTCTCTGAATAGGAAAAGCATGAAATGCTGTTAAAAGTGGACTTCTTTTTAAGTTAGAATTAATATGCATTATTGTAACTTTGTTTGTTCTGCTCTCATGCTTAATTACAGCTTTACTTGTAAAAAGCCTTACTTAATCAGGCAGATCTGCTTTGAAACTTAGTCAAAGGCTTTTTAACTCTTCTGATGAAAAGTCACTATGATTCCAAGGTTGCATATTGCTGCCATTTTAAATACTTTGTGGTCTGTGTATTTTTGTTACCACTATCTGCTCATTAAAAGTAGTAGATATGGCCACACCGTATTTTGGTAGAAATTCAGTCAGGAACAGTTGGCTTCTGCAGGAGTATTTTGTGACTAACCTGCTCCTGAGAACAGCACAACATCAGGGTGATTTTTAGCTCTTGCTAAGTGGCACGGTGCCCTGCACCACCAACAGAAATCCAAGCAGAGTTTCCATTGAGCTTCCTTGAGGCAAATTCTTGCAGGGATCATGGTGGGTTACTGGAGAACTGCCTTTTGACACTAGTCCTTTCACAAAAGGCAGTTCAGAAACAGGGAGATTACATTTTGGGTTCCATTTACTAACAGAAATGAGAGATTTGTTCAGACCAAACCTAGTAGATAGATGTAATATCTTTTATGGGAGAGATGGATTTATTTGAAAAAATTAGGCAAGATACCGTGTGCTCAAACTCTTCTTCAGGAAAGCAGATATTCTTGGGGAATGAAAAGCTGCCAGCTTTACTTTTAAATATACTCTGGTATTACCCTCCATGTGCTACTACAGGGTGTTGTGGTTAGCTCTGAAAGCTGATGTTTCTATTTCAGGTGCAAAGAAAGACTCTGTTCTTGAAATTCTCTGTTGTTTCAAACTATATCACTAAGTCTAATGACCGTTCCCTCTTTTTACCTAGAAATGGTCTCACCTGGTCTCTAGACTAATAAATATACCATTTTCTTGGTCAGTGACTATATTAGCAATTGTGGTGTTGAATGTGCATTTTTCAAACTTGAAATTTTTACACGATTTGTGTTAGAGGACAGCAAATGATAGATTTGTGACCTACTGGGTATTTTTTTGATGTGTTAACTTTTACTGGAATGGAAATTAGAATGCTATGTAACATCTACACGGACATCAGTGACAAGTGGTGCCTCTCAGGGGTCCTTATTGTGAGCAGTGTTATTTAATATTTTCATTAATGGCAGATAGTGGGGAAGATAAGAAACCCTTAGCAAATTTGCAGATGACACCAAGCTTGAGTGATGTGGTTGCCACACCTGAAGGTATCATCCGGAGGGACCTGGGCAAGCTCAAGAAGCAGTTCCATGGGAATCTCATGAGGTTTAATAAGACCAAGTGCAAGGTGCTGCACCTGGTTTGGGGCAGCCTCTGGTATCAATACAGGCTGGGGGATGAATAGATCGAGAGCAGCCTTGCTGAGGACTTGAGGGTGTGGGTGGGTGAGAGGCTGGACATGAGCTGGCAATATGCACTTACAGCCCAGAAAACCAGCACTGTCTTNTTACAGCCCAGAAAACCAACACTGTCTTGGGCTCCATCAAAAGCAATGTGGACAGCAGGTCGAGGGAGGTGATTCTTCCCCTCTATTCTGCTCTGGCGAGACTCCACCTGCAGTGCTGCATCCAGCTCTGTGGTACCCAGCACAGGAAGGACATGGACCTGCTGGAGTGAGTCCACAGGAGGGCCATGAAGATGACTAAATGCATGAAGCACCTCTCCTATGAGGAAAGGCTGAGAGAATTGGATTTGTTCAGCCTGGAGAAGGCTTGGAAGTGACTTAATTGTGGTCTACCAGTACCTGAAGGGATCCTAGAAAAAAGATGGAGAGAGACCTTTCACAAGAACCTGTAGTAGTAGGATGGGGCAATGGCTTTAAACTGAAAGAGAGTAGGTTTAGATTAGGGGTTAAGAAGAAGTTCTTTCCTGTGGAAGGTGGTTGAGGCACTGGAACAGGTTGCCCAAATAAGTTGTGGGTGTCCAGTCCCTGGAAGTATCCAAGACCAGGTTGGACGGATCTCTGAGCGCCCTGGTCTGGTGAAAGGTGTCTCTGCCCACAGCAGAGGGGTCAGGTCCCTTCCAAACCATTCTGTGATTCTGTGGTTTTTGTAACTGTTGAGAAAAGGTTGATTCAGAACATAGTTATTTTAATACATTTCTTAGACACAGATGTCTAGTGTGTGTGTCTGAGCTTTGCAGCAAGGTTGAAAATATTTTTTTACTTCTTACCTTATTTGTTGTAGAGTAGAAAGCAATGTAAAAGAGAGGATAATCCAACTCCGATATTGACCTGAATGAACTACCCACGGGAGTGAAATGGAGGTGCCACTTCAATACTTAACCTGGTTGCAGCAGCTTTAGCTGCCAGTGCAGCTTAGTGCTTTGGCCAGTACTACTGGGAGGATGTTCTTTCCAACTTCACAGTGGTTTGTCACATGGAAATTAATTTTAAATGGATGTGGTTTAAAAACCTTAACCTAAATGGACATCATCTTGAAGTTTAAGATGTTTTTAAAATAAAACAGGTTCATAGTCGTCCTATTACAGAGCTTGTCACTTAGGCATGTGATAGCATCAGAGAGGTACAAAGACTTTTGCTCAGAGGTGCAATCCCATTTTGAAAATATTTAGTACAGCCTTACCCTAGAAAAATTTCAGGTCACTTCATTCCGCTATTAATTTGTGAATAACTGAAACAAAATTAGCCAGATAAAAATATTTGACCAGACTCTGATAACACAAAAATGTTACAAAAATTAGATAAGTGCTCTCTCTCTGACTGAAAATGATACCTAAGGAAAAGTATAAGAGCAGGACAAGGATATGTGATACTTAATGTTAGTACTTTTTATTCTCCCACCGTCTGCACTTTCCAATATCTCTGTGCCAAATGTGATTCTAAGTGCTCTGTGAATTTCCCAATTCTCTTTTGTACTACAGCAAAATTTTGTTATCCAATACCCTGATTGATTTAAATACGATTTTCTTGATTTAAATAAAGATTTGTCCGGAGCTTCACAGTTTAAACTATATGGTATTTATTCACTTTGTATGTATCTGTTTTTCTTAAAGCTGTGTCCAGCTGGCTGAATTTCTGATACAAATGTTATAAGAGTGACCAGCATACTTCTAATATTGAGTCACTGTTCAATGCTACTAATAGTTTCCTATCATAGTCATAGAACAGAGTGTGTTTGGAACGGTCCTTAAAGACCATTCAGTTCCACTCTCCTGCCCTGGGCAGGGACAAATTCCACTGGACCAGGTCGATCAAAGCCCCATCTAACCTGGCCTTGAACACTTCCAGGCACAGGGCATCCACAGCTTCTTTGGGCAACCTATTCCAGTGCCTCACCACCCTTACAATAAACCTCTGTATTGTTTCTACTGTTTGTGCAGGCAAACTATCATGGATGTGTGCTAGTAATCAGGCAGGCTCTGCTGTCCTCTTCCTTCATGCTAGTTTTTAAAAGAAAAAAGTCATGTACGTAACTCCCAAGTACGTGCCATAGCTTTCCTATCCTCCCCCTGCATCTTTATGCCTCTCTCTGCAGGCTGTTTAGGCTTGGGAGATGAGTGTGAATACACATGTATTGAATGCAATTGAAACAAGAAAATAAATTTATGCACTTGCACAACGCACCATGAAAAGGGTTATGAAGGCAGGAATAGACAAAAGTTAGGGAAAACAAGCAGAACTATTCTCATATGCACTAAGAACGCTTGTTCTCTCCTTGTGAGATAAGCATCAGTCAGAGAGAAGTTCAAAACCTCAGACTTCTTTGGCAGAGATCATGGCTTGTCAACCCAAAATGTGTGGATACCTTAGGGGCAAATGGTGGCTGAATACAGATGGTTGATGTGGCACGTTGTAAGGAAACTTTAATTTTAGCACAAACTGTTAGCAGTCAAGATGAAAATGAAAATCTTCAGCTATTGTCATAATCTTCTTTCCTACAAGTTGCTGCCTAGTTATTCCAAACTATGAAAATATAAATGTAGCTGCAGTAGATATTAGAGCTGACAGATGTTCATTTTTGAGGACTGTTTCTTCCATTCTTACAGTGATAGCATTGGCACAGCTTTTAATGTGTCATCAGTGTTTCTAAGATAAGCATCAGTCTTCTGGGGATTTTTTCTAGCATTTTACAGTGTGGCCTGCCAAATCACTATTGCTTCAGGCTGAAAATTTCAGTGTTTCTTATCCAAACAACAATTTTTAAATCACTGTGGTATTCTGAAGCATAGCAGCCAAAACACAAAATTACAAATTAGTGTTAGAAATACCATTTAAATGCTTCTGTAACTCAAAAATATTTTTTTAATTAAAACTTAAAATTGGGAGCAATGATTCATAGCATATAGGAGAGTTTTAATTGAATAGAAGCATCAGATTTGTTTGATAATGAGTAATATTTTTCAAAACATGAGTCATCCTTATTGGATCATTATAACTTCAAATAATAATTACAGGTAATAAGGGAACGCTGTCAAGGGTTTTGGCAAAAAAAAGGATATTGGGGATTGTACTTTTTTGTGCGATGGGATAATACTGCAAGCAGGAATCTTTAGAATTGTTTGTGTAGGAAGATACTTATACATTTGTTTAACACTAAAATAATAGACTGTCATAGATACAGTTTTCAGAGTAGTCTCACATGAAGAATAACCTTGGAAAATCTTTTCTGTTTGTGTGAAACTCAGTCAGTATAACAAATATATTATTTGCATGAGCACATTAGCAGAGGACTGGATTTGATTATTCAGGAGGCTTGTTCCAGTCCTATGTTTCTGGGGCTTAGAGAAATGAATGTGCTCAGCATGCAGACATGTTTCCATTCTATTCTTTTGGCCACGTGAGGATAAGTACGTAAAGTAGATATATGAAGAAGTTCTTTGTAAAGACAATTAATTCTGCCAGTGCTGGAAGCACTTAAAAACTAGCAAAAAACCCAAACTTTAAAACATTCTTTTTGGAAAAAATGAGGTAACAGGTCATGAGGAGTCCAGGCAATAGTGTATCTTCTTACCAAATCATGTATTTCACCCTTGGAAGTCATTACTTACTGGAGCTTTTACCCTTGCAGGTTGAAGTATAAGATGCAGCAGCTTGTGCTGTAAGATTTGTAACAATAAGTCCCTGCTGTGGGGTATTTATTAATCCTTTGTGCTATCTTGTGTGATAGCAGGGTCATTTCCATATAGTTTATTATTATTCGAACAATTAATTTTTCTTTTATTGGCTATTTCTGGCCTTTTCACTACACAAGTGAAATTGCATACATGGTATTTTTATTTGTCTTCCTGAGAGGCTTTTAATAAAAATTGTCTATCTTATTATGTCTGTGTTTGCCTTAAATTCAGCTTCTTCAGGGTTTTCTTGGAGGTAGACTTTTATTTTAAACTTCCTTGCCTGTGTGTGGATGAAGATCCTCTTCCTACCTCTGTTAAGGAAGGGAGATCTGGTCCATAGACAGAAACCTTCGAATCTGTGCCTCAGTTACATGAAGATAAAGTTTTTAATTATTCTTGTAGCCCTTTGCTTTGGAGATAGATAGCAGTATGAGCCATCTCTCTAGCCTTCTGCAGAAGGCTGAGCTTTTTACAAAGGTCAATCACTGTTACGATTCTGCAGGATCTGTGAATAACCAGAATTGCTTTAAATACTACAGGGACATCTTTAAATCCAAGAACTGGATATGGTTTTCAGAAAGCCAATCGTGTTACAGTACAGTTATCTTTTTCAATGCATGCAGGTTGGGAAATTTTATGGTGAGCAATTTTTTTGTTTCTGAGGGTGCATGCTGTCTCAGCATTCTTCAAGCTCTTTCAAGTGTGTGTTACTACACACCTATTACATTTTTGATTTGAATCTTTAAATCAGATAATAGTCTTTGATAAAAGATAAAATTAAGCTTTGTAGCTATATATTCACGTTGTCTATTTAAATTGAAATGCCCAATTAGTATTTTAAACAGTAATGTGGTCTGCAATACATTTACTAAATAATGCAGTTTCTTCTTACAGTCTTTTGAGGAGTTGAAATGTTGCTTGTAAGACAGCCATGCCCAAAGGGGAATAAATACGAAGGATGGCCAATTCCCAATAGCTTTGGGAAGCTAGTTTTTTCCGGTCATTTTTTATTACCGGTGGAGAAAGCTTTGGAAGTCTGAATCCCTGGGGATTGGAAAGAGAAATTACCTTTCTCTGTTGATAATCCCTATTAAAGCATCCCTGATGGTTAGTCTCTGAACTTGCTTCCCGTGTGCATGTTGCAGTTCAGTTAACTAAACAATTTCCTTAAATACTGTGCTCTCCAGCTGCCCCCACCACAAAAAGAAACCACAAATCAAGCAAAATCCAACAACAATTGAAACAAATGAACAAAACCCACAATCATTACCAACTTGGATAAACAGGGTATTCTTAAGACAGCTCTGGTGCAGTTCAACCAATACCTGGCAATCCAGCCTGATGAAATGTATCTGGAGGTGCTGACAGGGGTGGCTAGTATCATTGCAGACATACTGTCTGTCATCTTTGAAGGATCATGAGAACTGGAAGAGGTCCCTGTGAAGGAAAAAAGCAAATCATGCACACATCTTGAGAAATGATGAGAAGGACAATTCAGGGAAGTCAGTCAATTGACCATATCTCAGTCCTTAGGAAAAATCTTAGTTGGTCTTCTTGGAACTTGTTTCTGGGCAAAGGAAGGAGAAGATGATTTACCAAGTGCTTGACTAATGGGATTGCCCTTTGTAGTGAGCTGAGTAGATCTGTGAGCCAGAGGAAAACACAAAGCGGTCACTAACCTTGACTTGAGCAAGCGCTTTGAGCTTTTCTGTGGCACCATCCTTGTGCCTTGGTCCAGATGGCTGTACTGCTGGATACATAGGAAACTGGATCATCAGGTATAAAGGGTAGTGTCTCAGGGTTCATATTCTACCTGGATGCTGATTACAGGTGATGTTCTTCAAGATCCATCTTGGTTAATGTTGATGATCTAAAGAGGAGATGGAATATGCTTATCAAGTTTGGCAACACCGAACTTGAGCGTGCAGTCAATACAAGTGAAGGGGTATTCAGGAGGACTTATCCTAGAGTGGTGATCTGGTAGGAACCACTTGAAATTCCAGGACACATGCAAAGTCCTGCTCCTGGAATAGTCTAATCTCATGCAGTGATGCTTACACCTTGAGGATGAGGAAGACTTACACTGTACGGGTCTGCATCAGTAAGAAAAAGCACAGCCAGGACATTGAGGGAGATCTTCCTCTCTGTTTGGCACTTGTTGGACAAGAACCCTCAGCAATATGGTCTGAATTCAGCACTAACCCTGTTCAGTGGAGGAGGTGGGTTAAAGGACCTTCTGAGGTTTGCTCCCACCTGAGTAATTCTGTGATTCATTTTTGAGGTTCATATTTGAGGTTCTCAAAATGCACCCTCTTTTATGTTCAGGTTGTTACATTCAAATGTTAATGTTGGAGGAACTGTTCCAAGGGATGCAGGTATAAACAAAGACATTAAATGTTATATTAATCATGATTACATTGTATTATAGCAGCATAGCAGGTCATGATATGGATCGGTGCTTTTTTCAGTGATTTTTTTTTTTGTGTTCATTCCTTTGAATATTTGGTAAATCAGTTAGTACTTGTTCCTTGCTTCCTCGTTCACAGAGTGGAAATAGTATGTCCTCTCTGTTGCACTTTCTCAAAACCCCATGAAATCCTCTGTTTTGTAATCTCTGGTTCTGCCTCTGAGCCTATTCTCTGTACAAGTGTATCTTTGCAGAGCCAGTTAATATTTTTCAGCTCACCTGCATTGTGTGCAGATGCTCCCTCTCTTTGTAGGTCCCCGATCTCCAGCTGCGTGATAATACTAATGTACTTTGATACATGAATTTGTCTGCTTTAACTTGAGGATCAATTAACTCTGGTTGGAGCTGTGTTGCCTATTTATTAGAAGTTTTCAGTGTCTTATTCCCATAAATGTTTTTGCAGTAAAGGGCTCTTCCTGAAAATTATTAGTTGCAACTGTTTCATTTAGAAACAGAGGTGACAGGTGGCATCTTCCCCTTGACCGGAGGTGCTCTATCACTGTGCTGGCTTGTTTCCAATCGCTGGTCTCTTGGGTCATTTCACAGACAAAAATGCAGAAACAGGCCCTGTTTGTATCCATTTCTCAAATGAAAAGTAAAACTGTAAGTAGTCCTGGAATCACAGAGTCATAGGGACCCATCAGAATCATCCAGTCCAGTTCCTGGCCCTGTGCAGGACGCCCAAGAATCACACTATGTGCCTGAGAGCATTGTCCAAAGCCTTCTTGAACTCAGACAGGCTTGGTGCTGTGACCACTTCCCTGGGGAGCCTGTTCCAGTGCTCAACCACCCTTTGGGTAAAAAACCCTTTTCCTGATATCCAGCCTAAACTTCCCTTGACTCAGCTTCAGACCATTCCATTGAGTCCTGTCTCTGGTCACACGAGTAAAGAGATGCCCCTCCACTTCCCCTCGTGAGGATGTTGAAGACCACAAGGAGGTCTCCCCTCAGTCTCCTCCAGGCTGGACAAACCAAGTGACCTTAGCTGCTCTCATGAGGCTTCCCTTCTGTCCCTTCACCATTCTCGTGGCTTGCCTTTGGACACTCTCTAGTAACTTAATGTCTTTTTAATATTGTGGTGCCCAAAACTGCAACAATATTGAAGGTGAGGCTGCCCCAGTGCAGAGCAGAGTGGGACAATCCCCTCCCTTGCCCAGCTGGTGATGCTTTGGCTGATGCTCCCCCGGACACGGTTGGCCCTCCAGGACACTGCTGACTCATACTCAGCTTGTCATCCACCAGGACCCCCTGGACCCTTTCTGCAGTCTCTCCCTGGTCTATGCACACAACCAGGGTTGCCCTGTCCCAGGTGTAGAATCTGGTACCTGCCCTTGTTGGTGGCCTATCTCTCTGATTTGTTGATGTCTCTCTACAGGGTATCTCTGCCCTTGGGGGAGGCGACAGCTCCTCTCAGTTTAGTGTTGGCAAACTTTCTTAGTATTCCTTGCGGTCCTTTGTCCAGGTCATTAATGAAGGTGTTAAAGAGAACTGGGCTGAGGATGGAGCCCTGCAGAACCCTCCTAGTGACTGGACACTACACTGATGTTGCCCCATTCACTATAACTCTTTGTGCCCAAACTGTGAGCCAGTTGCTCACCCATCACATAACACAGGTACCCAGCTGGGTGCTGGACGTTTTGTGAGAAGGATACTGTCAGAGACAGTATCAAAAGCTTTGCTGAATGCTCAAAAGATTACACCTGCTGGCTTCCCTTGATGAACTAGATGGGTTACCCTGTCCTAGAAGGAAATCATGTTTGGCAAACAGGGCTTTCCCCTAGTGAAGCTGGCCTGGCTGTGACCGATGACTGTGTTGTCCTCCAGGTGTTTTTCAGTACTTCCCGGAATAATGTTTTCCACGGAGTCTTTGACCTTTTTGTTGCAAATGTTTAAAGAGACACAAGTAATACAGGAGGTAACAAAGTGAAAGAGAGTTACTTTGTGTGGCTTCTCTTCTGACCTGTTTGTTCTGTACGCTTCGCTGCATTTCGGACACAGTCATTTTCATTGATTGGTGAGCCAGACACATCCTTTCACATGCTCTGTGAGGAGTTTTGGGACGAAAATATGTCCATTAATCAAGGAAAGGGAGACAAATATTGCAAGTTCTAAATAGGAAGAAAAATCAAAATACAAGGTATATATGTAGTTGTTTGGGTTTTGTTTCTTATTGCACAGCAGCATGGAGTTTGCTAGTACATGAAATTAATAGGCAGAAACTCCTATGGTGTATGTCATGATTTGGTCTGTAATCACTTTATATTATGTAAAAGCTTGCCATTAGCTGACCTTCAGCCTTCTCAGGGATTGAACAGTTATGCCTCTCCTGTACCAGTGTCATTTGCAATTCCTGTAAAGTTGCCTATTTCCAAAATCCATTCGATTTTTATTCATCTGGGAATTAGATCCACTGTGAAGTAATAATGATTTGAATAATTATTGTTGATTTCAGGGATTCACAAACTGTTTTTTCTTATCTGAATTCTTGGATTTAAGTGTTGTGGAAAATAATATAATGTTGCCAAACATGTTTGTGTTCACAGTTTGCACAGATCTATTTCAAGCACTGCTGCTTTTGTAACTTTTGGGACTAGAGACTGTGACATTTGAGATAGGTCTGTTAACACAGGTATCTTAAACCCGAACACTTCCAGTCTGTGTGCTATAAGTCAGTCAGTTGTACAGGAAGTGGTTACATTCCTTAGTCAACCTTAGTGTGTTTCAGGGTTTGCTGCAGGGAAGTTGAGCAGATGAAAAAAGGCAATAGGACATTGAGCTGTTGTGGGTTTGAAATTGAAGTGTAGCTGAGGTGCTTCCTGTCTCCTAGTTGCTATAGAGAAGTCATCTCTAAGTGCTTCTAATTTATCACTGTGGATGCAAGTGAAGTGTCATGGTTTGGTGGAAATTCTTTTGCTTTCCCGTTTTATTAATGTTTCTAATTTGCAGCTGGTTTTTTTGGGGATATGCTTTTATAACTTCAAAAATATTTCTATTTTCCACTGCAGACAATTTAGAGGGGTATTGCTAAACCGTCCTGTGCTTTTTTTATTGCCTTGTTTTAAATGTACATTGCCGAATTTTGATGGTACAAGTGCTGCCTTAACAGAACTGTTAGTGACTGTTGGAAAAGCACAATGCAGCACACGCAGTTGTGTTCGCACAAAGCAAAGAATAAACCTCTGTCTGTGAGTGTTCATTGATTTCAATAGGCTTTTCAGTAGCTCTGCGTATTACAATTCTTAGCACCTAGAGTACATTCATATTCATTACGGCAGTACAGTTCAGCCCCTGCTTGTGACGTGATTTTTTTTTTTCTTTTCCATTCCCTCTTCTACCAGAGCATGAAGTAGAATTATTTTTCTAGTACTAGTAATGTGTTCTAGAAGATGTTATGGCTGTTTTCTCAGAATGATTGAAAATGCATCTTTTGGCTTCTTCTGTCTTGTAAGAAACATGTTAAATACTAGAAATACTTAGAGCTTTTTGGAATCTTTCATGATGACCCTTGTGGCTGTTGAGACTGAGAGGTGCTGGGCATGTATGGCATGCAGTCGTTTGTATGAACAATTAGTGGAAGAACTGCTTGGTATGTAGTAGTCCCATCTTTTGAAAGTGTGGGTACCTGCTTCTTTATTTGAATGTACGGAGGATGGGGGGATTGGTTCCATGGGTGCTAGATAGCTGTTTAAAATGCTTTTTTTTTGTTTGCTTGAAACTTGGCTTTTTTATTTGAACACTCGTTTAAACCAAATGGCTTTCGTTAGTCTGCCCATATTTTTTGCAGTTGTCTGTTGAGTTCAGACTTACTGATATAATAAATGTGGGTTTTGTGTATGCATATAAACAAAAATACGCAACTTTAAAATAATGAGAGATGAGCAAATAATTCCTTTCTTTCACACACAATAAAATCTATGATGTTTTTGCTGTTATCTCTAATGTACAATTAACATCCCTATGAAATGAAACCGGCTTCTCTTCATGGAAAAAGTAAAGGAGTACATTTGACAGTGTGAATTAATTGGACTCTTACGTTTGTTAAAATGACTTCACGTGTAACATATCTGATATCCCAATAACGAGACATTCAGACAGCTATTTGGTTTGAGCATTTGATTAATACATTTAATATGTTAATATATGACATATTACCTTTGTAGATGAACCGACTAGTCCTAGTATTGACCATGATATTGCACACATTCCTGCTTCTGCTGTTATTTCTGCATCTGCTTCTCAAGCACCAGCTATAACAACTGTTCCTCCCAGTCCCACATCTCCAATCCCTTTAATTCGGCGACAGCTTTCACATGATCATGGTGAGCGTTGATTTCATTCTTTTTCTCTTGCAACTTTTTCCTTTCTCATTCTGGAGAACAGGAGTGAAAATTGTAAATTTCTTATTGCTTGAAATAAATGACAAAAATGCACTTCAGGTTCCTACACACTCAAAAATTTCCCTTTGTTTGTAGAATCCATGCGGCCTAGTGTTCTGGACAGCCAGCCTGCCACAAAAACGGAGAGATCAAAGTCATATGATGAAGGACTGGATGACTACAGAGAAGAGGGAAAATCGTGAGTTCATGAAAAATATCAGTTAATTTGGACTTCTGTTTAAATTTCAAAATGTGTAAAATCTCATTTTAATATTTGTTTTTCTCCCAACAGATCCATTAAGCATGTATCCAGTTTAAAGGGGATTAAGGTAGGTAAATGTGTATATAACAACTTGTAAATGTTACACAAGTTCTATGAATTATACAGCTCAGTTATACAAAGTGATGTTTTAAACAGACATGAACTTATTGGAATTGCTACTCATGAAATTGTTCAGCTCTATGCATTGCATAAGTAAACATGGTCTCTTTTTATCTAGACTGATCACACGATCATTGATTTTCATTTTCCTCAGTCTCTTAACAAAGCGTATGTATAGTGGGCTTTGGGAAAACATACTAATGAGTCGACAACTCCTGAGTTTCTCGAAGTATTGTTGAAATGTGTAAGGTCACTATAGTTGTATGGAAACTTGAGAAATTATGTTTTCCTAGGAGGATATTCCTGGGGACATTTTTAAAGTGAGAAACATCTTGGTACTGTAGAGAAATGTGTTTAGAAGTACACTGTGGGATTCTTTCTGTGATGTTTTCTCTAGGTCCCAGACAGTCAGAAATCTTCAGAGGACTCTGGTTCCCGAAAAGATTCTTCTTCGGAGGTGTTTGGTGATGCCTCAAAGGAAGGATGGCTTCATTTTCGTCAGCTTGTTACAGACAAAGGAAAGGTACCTGTCATGTTTGGGTTTTTAACCGAGGCCAAATACTAAACTGGTGAAAAACTAAGATAAACTTGAAGCCTTCCTGTTTTGCTTTTTTGATTTTTTTTTTGGGGGGAAGACTAAGAGCATCAGTAAGACTGACAAAATGGTAGATGTGTTAGAACATCAACTTCAGTCAGTTCCTCAGCTTCTTTTACAGATTGCTTTCTAAAGTGTTTTAATTTTACATTTCAAAGCATCTGTAAAGTAAACTTAATTTCTAATGACTAATTAAATAGTAAGAATCAGTCCCTTGGTGGTTGTAGTTTGTGCAGTTTTTTTCATCTTTCCTAATAAATAAAAAGCTGTAGTTTTTGTGAGTGTTGTGGAGTTGAGTTCAAATTAACCTTCCGCACAAATGTAGGCTGACATTTAGGGAAAATTGGGAGTGTGGAATTGCAGTGGTGTGAAAATGTGAGTCTGACTTGAAGGCAGTTTCAAAGGCTTGTGCAAGAGTTCCCTAAATATTTCTTACTGTGTTTTTCATAATGTCCCTGTGAAATTGTAGTCACATTCTGTTTCTTGCTACTCAGGTATGTGAACTCATACTTAATGAGTGGTCTGGGAGGGCAGATTATTCAACAGTTCACTCCTCTAATGGAGAGCAATTAGTGAATCCCATGTTTGTGTAGTCTTTCTGCCAGCCATTCTTAAGAATGGTATAGATACGTGGTTAGTATTTCTTGTTAAAACTTGTGGTAATAGTTCTTGTAATCCACAAACATCCCCTGTAACAAATAAACAAACATATTGGTTGACTTTTTCAGCGAGTTGGTGGGAGCATTCGGCCATGGAAGCAATTGTATGTTGTTCTTCGAGGTCATTCACTTTGTTTGTACAAGGATAAAAAGGAACAAGTCACCCTGTCTGAGGAAGAACAACCTATAAGCATCAATGCTTGCTTGATAGACATCTCGTACTGTGAAACCAAGAGGAAAAATGTATTTAGACTCACCACATCAGACTGCGAGTATCTGTTTCAAGCTGAGGACAGAGATAATATGTTAGCATGGATTAAAGCAATACAAGACAACAGCAACTTAAATGATGAGGTAATCGCAAACATATGCTATCATACATAAGGTATCAACATCTGTCCCAATACTGTCCTCAGTAAAGTTTCACTGCAGTGATGAGCAACAGAGAAATATCTTCATGTCTGTGCTCATTCGCATCTGCTCATATTCAACAAAATTATCCAAAAGAAAATGGTTTAATAAGCATTATTAAATAGATGGATTAAAGCACATTTGAAGTCATGGCTGTTTCAGCTCTACTTGGAATAGCAATTAGTTACATAAGTGCTGTGTGCATATAGGATTGGATTTTTCATGGTAGCATGGGTTGACTTGTGTTTTTCTATTTAAACTTTCAGTTTAAGAGGATTTAAATAGATTGTATTGCTTTGGGGAAAAAAAAAAGTCTAAATAGCAGTACTTAATTTGTAATTACTTACTTTACTTTTTCTCGTGTTTTTTAAATATTCTGTCTTTACTGTTCTCAGGGACCGCCTGTTAGCATGTCTGGTTCGGTTGTAGGTTTGTTTCTTTTAAATGAACTGAAATACGGATTTGTGTGTGTATTTGGTGACTGGAAGAGTTAATCATATTCTGAAAGGAAAAAAAAATATTTTTTTTCTATTTTATAAGATTGTAAAGTAGTTCTCAATTGATTTTATAGGATACTGGTGTTACGAGTAGAGATCTAATTAGTCGAAGGATTAAAGAATACTCTACAATGATGAGGTAGGAGAATTTTATGTTGCCAGTAGTTTTTGTAGAGTCCTTCTCTAGCATCTTTTTACTGAAATACTGTATCTTGCTCAGTTCTTCAAGCAGCAAAACAGAGCCATCTCCCAAAACACCTCGCCAGAGTCTAAGTATCAGGCAGACTCTACTTGGAACTAAAGCAGAGCAGAGGACTCAGAGTCCACATTCTCCTAAGGATGAATCTGAAAGGAAGCTTCTCACTAAAGGTCTGTATATTTTGTGTATTTCTTTAGTTCCTTGCTGCCCTAGTGCAAGGCCAGCGAGGTGTCCTTCTTAGGATTTTATGAATTCATGAACACACAGATGCAAACCAAGTATTAGGATTTTTTAAGCTGCAGCTCTAATCACTCCTTTCTTGTAACTACTTAGTTTAGACATTACCTTAGATACATTTCAGATATTCTCGGATCCCTGAAGCTTTTTATTTCAGTCCTTTCTCAAGAGGGTTCTGGGTTTTTTTTTCCCCCCTCAACAGCTCCATGTAGTGTTACCAGTAGTAAAATACAGGTGTTAAGCTTCTTGTGGGCAAAATTTTGCCAAGCTTTGGAAATAATGTTACATGTAATTCATTCTTTTGTCTTCAGCCGACTTGGAAGTGATAAGGTAAATCTATATTTTAAATATGCTCTTAACAAACCAGTTTTCCACTGAAGTGTCTTAAAAGTAGAGAAGAACAGATTTTTTTGTCTTAATCCTTAAAATACAGGAGTGAAACTATCTTTTTTCCCCCTGAAAAAAATTACTGCCTGCTGAGTTCTAAAAAAGTCCAGTAAGCTGGCCCAGCAAACTTGAATCACTATCTGAACTTCAACAAGTAATGTCACAAGCTACTTTTTTTTGTTGTTGGGTTTTTTTTTTCCCCACATAGCCTATAAACATACAGTGTTTCTGATTAGACTTGTTTTAAGACTGTTGTGTGCAAATCCAGGCAACTGGATTAGCAATCACTTTTGATCAACCACTTTTGAACTATTCAGTCTTGAATTTAAGCTGTAAGTTCTGAGGTTTGCTACAAACGTATGTCCTTTTGCTCTTCCTGTGCTACACATTATGTAACTTAATTGCACATGTTAAGTTAATGTCAAATCTACTGAATGTATTACTATATTAGATGACTTGCAGTGCAGGATAATTGGGAATTGCAATTTGCTGCAAGAATTGTATAGGAGAGGTAAACAGACCAGCTGAACTTTTAATCTGATTTTTGGGTAGAGAATGGTTTTAAAGTGGTCATGTTTGGCCTGATCTAGGAGTGACTAAAATCTGGTAATTTTTGAAAGAGTGAGTAGGTCTGCACAATTGTGAGCATGGCTGTGGAGTTTGAAGGTATTTTGTGTGGCACTGTGATTCAGTAGAGATTTTACACTACTAAACATAGATTTTATTTTTCTTAGATGCAGTTTATATACCTTTACTCTTTACCTTGAGTCTTAGAATGATGAAATTCCAGAGTACCATCCAGCTATGTGCTTTTCTAAGTTTGGGATGTGTGTTCAAATTTGTGTTTTGCACCACAGTAACAGAAGGTGTATTTAAGACAAGCTAATGTTTATTGAGTTCTTACGGAAAGCCAGGCCAGTAAAAGGTAAAAATGCAGCAGGTGTCATTCACTCTTTGCAAATCTGTTACCTGTATTTACAGTCAGTTTATGACTTAAGTGTTCTTATTTTTCTTCTTTATTTCCTTTTTTTTCCACTATCGTAACAAAAAAAAAAGATGAGACAAGCCCACCAAAAGACAAGGGGACGTGGAGAAAAGGCATTCCGAGCATTATGAGGAAGACATTTGAAAAGAAGCCATCTGCTGTGGGAACATTTGGTGTTAGACTAGATGACTGCCCCCCAGCTCATACCAACAAAGTATGGAAGTACAATTTTTCTTTCATTGTGACTTTAAAATAATTTTTTGATTTATTACTTACATAGATGACTCCTCTTTTTCTTCAGTATATTCCACTGATTGTTGATATATGCTGCAAACTGGTTGAAGAAAGAGGTCTAGAGTACACAGGTATTTACAGAGTTCCTGGAAATAATGCGGCCATCTCAAGTATGCAAGAAGAGCTCAACAAAGGAATGACTGACATTGATGTTCATGATGATGTAAGTCTTCAGTCACACTATTTTCATGTTAAAATCCCCAAAATCCCTGGTTGTGTTGTGATTATAGAAATATAAAGCATGTCTGACCTTCTCTTTTGAATATGTAGAAATGGCGTGACTTGAATGTGATAAGCAGTTTGCTGAAATCCTTCTTCAGAAAGCTCCCAGAACCCCTTTTTACCAATGGTAAGTTGTTTTCGTTACAGTTTTGTCTTTAAGAATTGCTGTTTAACAGTTTTCATAGAACATTCAGATGTTTTGAGAGAAAATCCAGCAGAATCATCCCAGCTCTGCAATAAATGTTTTCTTTCTTAAAGAGCAGGGAGTCATGGTGGTCATAGAGCTTAAGAGTGAGATGTGTAAACAGAATTCCGCTGTTGGTTAAGTAATTATGAGTATGAGGAAAAAAAGAGTAAAATTTTCAATTTTACTGTTGCAGTATTCTATGAAAGCTGGGGTTTCTTTTCCCCTACTGTCATCTTAATATATTATGTACAATATAATGGGCCGATTTATGATTTCCAGAGGTCATTCTTTTATATATGTTACATGTGTTCATGGAGGAGTGGGGCTGGGAGGTAGGATTGGATATACATACCTATATATCATATATGTATATATATGATTAATTTCTGCTTTTTTAACAGACAAATATGCAGATTTTATAGATGCCAATAGAAAAGAAGATCCTGTTGAGCGTCTGAAAACGCTAAAGAGACTGGTAAACTGAAATCAGTTGTGTTGTAGGTGCACTACAAATTAGCATTAAATATTTAATGTTCTAAATAGTGATTGTTTGTTTCAGATTCATGATTTACCCGAACATCATTATGAGACTCTCAAGTTTCTTTCTGCACACCTGAAGACAGTAGCAGAGAACTCAGAAAAGAACAAGGTAT
Organism: Grallaria varia; assembly: GCA_013396735.1. NCBI lineage: Eukaryota > Metazoa > Chordata > Aves > Passeriformes > Formicariidae > Grallaria > Grallaria varia. The sequence goes on along the minus strand of VWZG01004483.1, from coordinate 1,439,766 downwards.
AAGAAACAAAAGTATAATGCATTTTTGTACAGGATTATTTCTAATTGAGGGGATAATTTATTGCTGTAGCTGAAATTAAGACTTTCTGTGGAAAAAGTTTTTGGATTAGGCTAAGTGCTCCTGCAAAAATATGTACTTGCGTACATGTGAATCAAGCTTTTTCAAAGTGATATTAATTCTTGTGGGAATAACTACTTACATCCTAAATTTATCCCAAGTCTGTAAATTTCAATTAGTCCAATCTAGACACCTGCAACAGGTGCAGGGCACAGATGAATGAACCTGTTGACACACCTGCTTCTGGACACTTGAGGAATTTTTGAGGCTAGGACTTGCTGTAGTTACTTGAATGTTTGATGACCCCATAGATGCTATTTTGGTTGGCTTTAAGACAGAAAATTCATGTAAATGGCGGTAGTTCATGACTACAGGGTCTTTTTCCATCATACTTAAGTATAACTTTTTGTCATTTCTGTGGAGGGGGGAAGAGATAGTTCATGTTAAGTGCTTCTGTGCATGCTGTAGTCCTATAGGAACTGCAAATAATAGTATCCCTTTCTTTAACTCTCAGGGAGGGGTAGCTGAGTGCAAAGCTGTGCACAGTAGGGGTGCGCTTATGGATGCTTATCTCAAGGCAGGTAATGTGGTGGCTTGTTACTTGGCTACCAATGTGAGCAGTACAGGAAGATTTGTGTAATTGATGCTATACAGAGGAGCCTATGGCCAATCTTAAATTATTTAAAAGATAATTTAAAAGGTTAGTTGAAATGAATATGATAGGTTCCAACATCAGTTCTGCAAGTAATACCTTCCAGTTAAATATGAAAGAATAATTCAACAAATTATAAACTTTAGTGGAATTACAGCTGACATTATGAAGAAATTATAGTAAATGTAATTTTTAAATGCAATGCCTAAAGGAAACTTTTTTTATACTTTGTTTTGAAGTGCTGTATAAATGTTGTTGAAAACTGCTAATATTACAGAATGTATAAGACTAGAGGAGTGAGGTGATGTTACAATTATATGACTTGTCAAAGGACACAGTTCAACTCAAGGAGGGCATTAGGGGCTTGTGTCACGTTTGCAGCTTACTTCTGGTAAGCACAGTGGTCTTGCCTCCTATATATTACTGATCTATTCTACACCAGAACAGTAATCTGTAAGGCAGAGAAGTAAGCAAAAATGGAAGGTAAGTATTCTGCTGCTGCTTTCTTGAAATTATTTGTTAGAGATGTAACATCAGTCATATACTTAATTTACATTTTATGTTGTGACATGGTGACATAACTCCGAGTCTGTTGCATGCATAGGCGTGTTGTGTCTTCGATGTTTGTTGCTGCTGCTGCCACCGCCTCCAAAGTTGGTGCAAATTGAATGAGGTCTTTGTCAGTAGACATAAAACAGTATTTGATTACCAGCCTAATTTTTTGTGTGCCATGTAAACATTTTCAGGGAAAAAACCCAGGGAACTACCAAAGCCTTTTTACAAAAAAAACATTTTTAAAGCATTGATGTTTTTAAACAGTAGTGTTTCTGTATGGGAAGAAAAAGGATCCCCTTGAAAGTGTAAAGAATATTTTCTTTTTCTGTGGAGCCATTTGCTTGCAGTGAGTTAAGGAAGGTTGCAATTCTGAATTGCAGAAATGTTGGTTGTATTTGCAGCTGCATATAGGAGAGTTTTGGTGTAGTGTAACATCCCACTTGAGTCAGTAATCTGTTTTTAAAAACTTCTTAATGTCCTCACTCGAAATGGTTCTCATATATTAATAGTATTATATTAATTACTTTGCCCATATTACTGTATTTTCTCATTATAAATGTATGATGTGGAAATATTTCATTTCTTAGATGGAACCAAGAAACCTGGCAATAGTATTTGGTCCAACACTTGTGAGGACGTCTGATGATAACATGACACACATGGTTACGCACATGCCAGATCAATATAAAATTGTAGAAACACTCATCCAAAAAGTAAGTGGATGCATTTCTTTATTTAAAAAATACGATTGTACACAGATCAGCCGGCTTTTCCCTCATTGGGCCAGTTTGGGTCTGGTATTTATCCACTAAGCTGCCATTTCTAGTAATATCCATGTTAGATAGTGCCACATTTGGGTTTTGTATGTCCTGTGGGATTTTCACCTCTTTTATTTTAAATTGTAGCATGACTGGTTTTTCACAGAAGATGATGCTGAAGAACCTCTTGTAAGTATTGTGACATAAATACTTGTGTTCTAATTATCTTAGTTTAGAATCTGCTTCTGCTGCCTCTAGAATGTCTATGTATTTATTACTATGTCACTGTATGGTTTGCTCTTCAGAAGCACGTTTTTAGCTTTCCAGTCCTTGTAGTAATGAATTTTATTTTTTTTTTAAAAAGCAATCCATGCATTTGTTTTAAAAGCATAAAGGAAAATAGGACACGCTTTCCTCGTGTTCTTCAGGTGAATAATGAAGTTTTCTAAATGCTGTTGAATCGTAATGAACTATTTGTGAAACGATGATGAAGAGATCTTTGTTTATTAACTATAGACAGCAGTTCAGGAGGAAAACACTGTAGAATCTCAGCCAGTGCCAAACATAGATCATTTACTCACCAACATTGGAAGAACGGGAGTATCTCCTGGAGACGTATCAGGTAACTCTTGCCTGGACAGTGTTAATCCATAGGGTAGAACAACCTTCTCTGTTAACTCACTGTAACTCTCCCTATTTTCTTTCCCTAATAAAATGTTTTCTTCTTTACCGAAAGACAATTAACACTTTTGAAAGACTTGAATTGTTGATAATCATGCATGATATAATTTGGAAAACTTTTTTGTCAAACAGGAACTTAATCATTAAAAGATGAGGCTTGCACATACTACTTTATTTATTCACAGTAACCCATGCAATCATCATCGTGAGGTGAAGCAGATACGCTGCTATAAAGTGGTTTGTTGTGATGGCAGAAAACCTGATCTTCGGTGGTGGTCTAATATTGCTCCTTCCCAACATTAGGAATGCAAAAAAATTGACTTATGTTTTCTTGTCAAGTGATGGACACTTTAAGTATGTTACAGTATGTCTGTACTAAAGCTGATTTCCTTCTGTTTATAAATGCCATCCTCTTTTGTGGCTAAGGACAAGCATTACAGGCTCTTTTTTGGTGACTTTTTTCCCCTCCTCCCTTCACTATACTATTGCACTAACCCAGCATGTTGTATCCCACAAATGTTATCCCTTCGTCTCTAGCTTTTGTTTCAGTTTTCAAAGGGTCGTTCAGCACTTACTGAAACAGTCACTTTGTACTGATGTCATAACAGGCGAAGTGGGAGGAGTCTATCACACGGTGATGTCATTAGTGGATTCTGTGATGTCACTGATGGACAGCTGGAACTGTAGGAAGAAGGAGGACTGTTGCCCACACTGTAGCTGCCTTGTCTGCAGAAACCCCCGTTTCTTGTAAATGGAAAAAAAAAGAACCAAGTTGATCTGTGCTGTAAATTTTCTTTTAAGAGTATTTTAAACAGATCAATGCTACTTTTTAAAAGTTTTTCTGCTGTTTCTTGTTATCTCTGAAGCAGACCCTGAGGAGAAATAGCATGGTATGGTCTACCAGTCTTTCTAGTCATAAAGCATTAGCCATGTGTCAAAAAGGGGTGTGGCAGGGGGCTCAGCTCTTTCTTCCAAGGGAGAAAGTCCCTAAAGCTGGAACACATCTAAGCTCATATTTTTTAGTCATTGTGCTAGCCCCTTCCTACCCCCTTTATAATTGTATAATCTTGGGTTTTGCGAGACAGTAAAACTATGGTGTCCATTTTTCATTTCATAAAAGCGCTTGTTATGGAAAAGTACAAAACTGGTAGCTGCTGAAATCTAGCAGATTTAAAAATAAAATTTTACCTATGTGCAGTAAGAGGTGGAGAGAGTTATATAATTGGGGTTTTACACACAAAATATGACTTAATTCCTTTAAAAACTCACAAAAAGAATATGACTACAAGAACCATGATTTGTGCCTAGGGAGCCAGCTGTACTAAGACACCGAATTTTGCTTTGTGTATCCTGAATCTCAGGAGAGTACACAGTGCCATCCTGAAAAGGTCTCTCAGCTGCGGTTTTGCAGGGGCTGTATACTAATAGCATTGAATAAACATTAGTATTTCTGTTTTTTATTTAGAAGAACAGGGCTCCTTTGCCATTCCTATCATTGAGCTGGTTCTGCCTACAATTCACAGCATCCTTTCATGGCGGTGGCTTTCTGTGGTGCAGCTTGCATCTTTGTGAGCTCTGACTATTCACTCTGTTCTGGTTTTCTTTGCTTCACATCTTGTTCTGTGCTTGTCTTTTTTCATAAGTCCAGCATTGTCTGTAGTAACAGTAAAAAAATTGCACCGAACTGAGCAGAATTCTTTTTTAATTTTTTTCACAGATTCAGCTACTAGTGACTCAGCAAAATCTAAGGTAAATAATGTTGTGATATGATGTGGTTATAAGGTGCTGAATTCTGATATTTGCTTGCTTTATTAAATCACTTATATCCAGATGTACTGTAAAGCATGAATAAGTGGTAGTACTGTTTTCTCATATTTGTGAAATTGGAAAAGTATTGTGTGCAGTCAGCTGCACACATCAACACCTTTGTTCCAAACTCACAATTGTGAGCACTTACCTCATCTTTGCATCTCACTTAGTAGAGGTAAATGTCTATAGTATGCTCCCTGTTGTTGATATACTATTAACTCACAGACAGTATTTATGTTTCCCTATTTCACTGACAAAAGTATACTCAGAGTCAGCCTGTTGTTCTTCAGAAGGGAATAGCTCCTCCTCTTACAGGACGGCAAAGGTTGTGGTTAAAGGTTGCTCTGCAAAATCTCCCTAGGAAGTATTGCTGTGCTTGGGAGGGCAGCCTTGTACATGAGGGGAGGAACACTGGAAAAGTCAGGGTGGCATGTCACAAAAGTGGGCATTAGTTCAGTCCTCAGTTTAGTGCCAAAGTCCTCATCTGACACGCAGACAAATCTTTGTCTCGTGGGCTGTGAGTGGATCTGACACTGGATGTCTGTAGCACAGGGTGACAGGGCAGCTGTGACCACAGGGCACGGCTTTATGCTGGTGTGCATTCAGGTGTGTCACTGGTGCCCCCCTTGGAGCTGAGAACAGGACTCAGTGCAGCCTTCTGGCTCATCGTGATGATGCCAGCACAGCTGCTCTCTGAGGGTGTTTGGTGGCTCAGGAGTTTCCTCAAAACAGTCCCATTTCCAGGACACCGTCACACTGCCTGTGCCACTGGGGCAATAGGTAGGAAAGGTACAGAGCTTGGAAGTGGCCAGATGGTAATGTTGTCATATAGTGAAAATATTTTTCAATTCATAAAATGTAATAATTTGGCTTGTCCCTCTATTGCTTCTGTGCCATTCTAAAGGTAGATTCCTCAAAAATCAGCAAAAAGTTTGTTTCTGTTAATTTTCTACACTTGTGCCTCAACTGGAATTTTGAGTAGTGTTCATTTTATTGGAAGTAATGAATTGGTGCAGTTTAAAATCTCAGTCTGAAAGGTGAAAGATGAACTGAAAAATAGTCTGAGAAATTAGCCTATTGTGGAGGCAAGACCTTGAAAGGAGGGATTGAAACCGCACTCTGGGAACCTAATCTGTAAAGCAGTTTCTGTTGCAAGCCAGTGTTGAAAAGGTTTCTTACTGCAATGGGGCCTGCTTCATTAGTCAATCAAAAATTAAATAGCTGTATACACAAACTAGTCTTTTTTAAGTTGAAGGGACTCAGATAAAAAGTGGAATTCTCAGGATGAAAATTGACTTCTTGGGCAATGTCATTTAGACTCTAGAAAGAGCATGGAAATGTTTCCTGTATAAAGACAGCCTTTCTACTGTGAAGCTCAGGATGTGTTTCTAAACAGTCTCAGGCTAATGATTTTTCTTTGTCATCTTTAATTATGCCGTCTCCCTTTTTTTAACAGGGTTCTTGGGGTTCTGGAAAGGATCAGTATAGCAAGGAACTGCTTGTGTCCTCCATTTTTGCAGCAGCTAGTCGCAAGCGGAAAAAACCAAAAGAGAAACCACAACCAAGTAGTTCAGAGGATGAGTTGGATAATGTGTTTTTCAAGAAGGAGCTTGCAGAGCAATCTCGTGGTGAGATAACAAAAGAGGACACAGCTAAAGGGGAATATGAAAGAGAGAGAGAGATGGGAAGAAAACAGAGGATGTTTGTCCTGAAGGAAAAAGAGAACAGCAGTAAAAAAGATGTGAATGTTGTAAAGGATGAAAAGAAGTCATTAAAGAAAGAAAGTATCCTGTCAGAGGAACCTTCACTGCCTTACCATGAAAAATGTACAAAATCATCAAATATCAATTGTCTGCAAACCATGCAGAAGAATAACCCAAAAACGCCTATTTCACAATCTTCTTCCCAGGTTGAGGAGACAGTGTCTGACTCTGGCACTATGCTAAGCACTTCCTCCCAGGCTTCCCAGCACAGATACTCATGCAAAAAAGTAGCCAGCCCTGAAATTAAACACAATGAGTTTTTAGCAGCTGATGTCAGCTCCATCACCTCAGATTATTCAACTACTTCATCTACTATGTATCTGACTGGTTTAGATGCCAGTATGCTGAGCCCTGAGGTGCAGTCAGTGACAGAAAGCAAGGGAGAAGATGCTGACGATGAAAGAAGTGAATTGATCAGCGAAGGGCGTCCTATGGAGACAGACAGTGAAAGTGACTTCCCTGTCTTTGCCACCAGCGTTGCTGCTGAAAGGCTGTCCAAAGGGAAAGTTTCAGAAGTGGTGAAGACCAGTCGGAGGAACTCTGAAGAAAGCGAAGTAAGTTGTACTGAGGGAAGTTCCACACCAAAGTTAGAGAGTCGCAGACTTTTTAGCTCCCACAAACTTATTGAATGTGATACACTCTCCAGGAGAAAATCTGCACGGCACAAAACAGACAGTGAGGGTTCAGGGGATGCGAAGAGTGAGAAGGACTTGCCTACTGTGACCAAAATGTTTGACATCATGAAAAAAGGAAGATCGACAAGCAGTTTAGCTACATCAGCCAGAAGTGAGGCTGACAAACAAGAACCTACCTGGAGACTTAAAATTACAGATAGGTTAAAGTTGCGACTCAAGTCCTCTGCAGATGACATGTTTGGAGTTGGGAATCAAAAAGCTAACTCTGCAGAGACTGCAAAGAGAAAAAATATCAGGCGAAGGCATACGCTTGGAGGACAGAGGGATTTCGCTGAAATAAGTGTTCTGAATGCTTGGAAAGCTCAGGAGCCAAGTCAAAATAGAGAAAGAGAATCTGAGCTTTCAGCTGTGACTCGATTGAAGCCAAAATGTCCAGCACAGGACCTCTCGATCTCAGACTGGCTTGCACGAGAACGTTTACGCACTAGCACAACTGACCTTAATACGGGTGAAACTGGAAAGCCCAGACTTGAGAACACTAGCTTAGCAGATGTATCAAAGGTAGATCTGCCCTCATCTGCAGAGATGCAGGCAGATGAAGGTAGTTCTTCCAGCAGCTTGACTTTAATTAATAGAACACCACCTTCGGGACCATTTCAGCCACCAGACCAGGTAAATGGTGAAAATTACCAGAATATGAACAAAAACAACTTCAGCCCAGCAGTTGATGCCCATCCTCATAAACTATCTGGGACCCAAGTGGTTAGATCTCGATTCTACCAGTATCTTTGAAATGGGGAGGTGTGTCCACTGCAGCAATTCATTAACTTACTGTTACACTTCCCAGTAATTGTGTGTGTGTGTGCGCGCGCGTGTGTGTGTGTACATATATATATATATATTTTTCCTGTACTGTTGTTGTTATGCAGCCTTTGTTTGGGCTGGTTTCATCAATATGCTCTGTGGAACGTCTTCACAGTGCATTACCACAGCCAGAAGAACACTAAAGTATATATATATATTTTACGAGAAAGTATATTTGATGGCTGCATACAAATGTTGAACAAAGCATCTGATGCAACATGCTGTGTAGTGTATACATGGTTTTATGACTGAGAGTTGGCCTGGCATTAGTATGCAGGAAAATTGTTCTTTTGGTTTAGTCACTAACAAGTGCCTCATCATAAATTCATTTGGTTTGTTAGGGTGCCATATTGTTAAATTAGAGAAACTTATTACAAACAAATGAATGCATTTTACTGTTAATGAGTTTCATTACATTTTACAAATGTTAACACAGGTGGCTACGGAGCTTCCATTCTTTAGGCATTCCAGTAAATATTGGAGTTTTATATTTCCAATTTTAATACAGATTTTGAGTTTTATGTGACTTGAATTTCTAATCTTTCTGTAAAGTAAGTAACTTAAATGTACATATTACATGTGTATCTTTTCTTCGGATACCAGATTTGATATAAATGTTGTAACATAGGCGTGTAGATAGTGGATACTGGATGGAACTGGTTTCTTTTATCGAGAATATAATTCTGCATGAAGACCTAATGAGTCCAAACCTGTATCATGCCTGTGTGCATACCCACTTAAACACTGGAAATAAAATTGTTTTGGTGACTCGTTGTGTGATTCAAATTCTTTCTGATGAGCTGTTTTGAAATGCTGCACTTTCAAGAAGTTAAAGTCAGCAACTGCACCCACCACCCTTGCTGTTCCCCCTGGATGAAGGACACTTCTCTTCAGGCTTTTGTTTGTGGGACAGCACTTTGGATTTTAGCATGTCAGAGAGAGTCAGTTGGTTAAATATTTTCATCTTGATACATAATTTGATTCTAAGGTACATAGCAAGTTGGTTTAATATGCAGGTTTTGTAGCACTGAAAAAAACCCATGTCCCTGGTCATCCCAAAGTTATAAAGAGTGAAGATCAGTATCTGCCAATCAGAACAATACTGTAGTTTGAGTCTTGGACTTTTATAGTTCTAATTACAAAGATGAGTTTCTACCTTGAGAGCCTTTCTGTGTGTGAACTCTTTACCAGTTATTTTTTCTTCTGTGTTCTTGTACACCTACTTGAAAACAGAGTAGCTGTTCATCACTTTGGGTATCCCTGTGTCTTACACTGTTGCTTGCTTGGCAGAGGATTAAACCTGTATCAATGTGTGAAGAGAAGGAGTTGTGGTACTGGGATGTGTTGGCTGACATGTTTTTAAGCAGACCTCGTTTCCCTCCAGAGTGACTGTAACAGTCCTACGCTTTGATCTGCTATGGTTTTGATCCTTGTAAGGAATCATTGTAAGAATGGGCTGTGAAGAAAAGCATCAGATATGACAGTGGAGCGTTGAGCTCTGGGAAGGTTTTCACCACAGAACTGGATGCATCTAGTATCAGGTCTCGTAAAAATGGACTGTTCTTGTGGTGTCCTTACAAAGTGCCTTTTCCCCCTGGAGTGAACAGGAAGCAGGTACATTAGAAGCATTCCTGGATACAGTGGAAGGAGGAATGGGGGTGGTTTTTATGTGAAGCACAGAGTAATCAATAATGATTTTTGTTTCAGTCCTAATCGTGAAGTGTATTTGAACAAGGGATTTCAAAATACAGTGTTGTGATGCCTGTGTAATGCTGTTAATGAGAAAGTACACATCATCTTTTACTGGAGGGGTATTTTGTCCCATCGTTACTTTCAGAAGCTTGTCAGTGTGTGCTGAGCATCCACAGTAAGTCACAATGAAGCAGTGTACTTACAGAGGTGCACAGGTCCTAGGGCTCTGCATCTTACTCTGATTTGACAGCCATTTGGCAAATCAAGTTAATTTTGATTTTGTTGTGTTTACAGATAACGAGTAATTTTAATCCTGAACCTAGATGCACGGCTGCCAACTTTTATGCTTGAGAACATAGAACTTTTATTGTATGTACACAAGATCTTCTGAAAAATTAGGAACTTAGGGGAAAAACCAAACTCACAAAACAGGAATTGTATTGGCTGACAATGCTGCAGGTGCAAATTTAAGGCCTTATCAGCATCCATGGCATTTTCTGCTGCTGGACTGGGTGCATGGACGCTGTAGGGAAGTTGCAGAAGTAGCCTGGACAGAAGGGTATCCATGGGGATGTAAGAAAGGAATTACAGCCATTTGGACCACTGCTTCACCCTTTTCAGGTACGTCAACTCTTGAAGGAAATAATCTGGCAGGCAGGGTGGGAGGAAGGGAAGCTCTGCGGAAGCCCTCGACTTTAAGGGGAGATACAGGGAACAGTCCATCAGGTGCATCAGGGGGAGGAGGTTACTGAGCTCCACCTGAAGAAAGCAGTGTGTGACTGCATATCTGAGTCTGGAAAAACACCGATACTTTTTCTGCACTCCAAGGACTGCCAAGATTGGGGGCCACCTTAAATGTTGGCCAGTGTGGCAGCTGAGATGACAGGCATTTTTAGGAGTCATTGCTATGCCCTGATCTTAACTCTCACTTGGACTGCTTTTTGACTGTTGGGTTTCAATTTTTAATTTGTTTTTCCCCCCTCCTGTGGAGAAGGGGGACAGTTTGATTGACTCCAGAAGGGAAGTGTGTGCATACAATAGGCTGTCCTGAGGTAGATACTGTTAGTGCCAGTATTTCCTCTGGAAGCTGGATTCAGTGGGATGGGCAGCTCCACAGGGCTGCAGAGCGGGTGAGGTGGGCAGGGCCCTCTGGGCATCACCTGGTCCACCCCCAGCTCAAAGTGCAGCCAGGCCAGATTGCTCTGGGCTGGGGTTGTGGTTTTGAGTATTTCCAAGGATGGAGGCTCCACAACCTCCCTGGGCAACCTGTGCCAGTGTTTGGTCACAGTGAAAAGGGGCACTTTTATGTTCAAGCAGAATTTCTTAACATTGGCACTTGTGTCCATTTTTTCTCTGTCATCATCATAAGGATTCAAACTGGCTTGGAAAGTACTTCTGCTCTGAGGAGTGCTTGAAGCTGTGTAGCTGCAAGTTGGGACAGGCCTAGGCTGAGATCTGAAGGGGAAGTAACAAAAGTATGAACTGTTGGTAGTGATAGTGTTTGGATTTTTAAAATGGTTCCAAACAGCAGTTCCTGCTTCAGTGGAGATTGGTGGTTTAGTCTGAACTGCCTTTTCTGGGATCTAGAAGGTTCTGTATGACTGCTTTTTTCAGACTTTAAAGGGCTTGTTACACTCTCCATTAGTACTGCTCACAGCACTGATAATGTGGAATTAAGACATGGCCGCAGTCCAGACAGTTTTTTTAACTTCTTTTGTGCTGCTGCAGAGCTGAAAGAAAATCCTTTGCTGAGCTGCACATATGGGTCTTGAGTTCCTGTCTGCAGCACTTGAGGAGAACCTCTGCAGTTTGTTCAGGAAGGATGAAAGAGTTTGAAATGTGGCCTCATCTGCTACAAAAAGCTGAGATCTTATTTTTGAAGCCAGGTCATTACACCACTCTCATTGTGATACTAATCAAGCAATTAATTATGCCAGCCTGTGGAAATAAGGGTGTAGGCTGATGTGTGGCTGTGAGGGGAAGTGCATTAAACAGGCCTGCCATTGCTGAAGTGGTGCAGGTACCTGTGGCTCCCAGTCATGAGACTGTAAAAATCTGCCTTGACCATGTGCTGTTGAACCTGTGAGTTTTTAAGCATGAGGGAAGAGCTACTTCTTGGTGGGGATTGGATGGATTTTGGCCCTGTGCACTTCTAGGCAGAAGTGTCCTGCACATCCCTCCTTCTTCTTGCTGTACGTATCCTCTTCTGCTCTGGCTTCCCACCTCTGTGTCCTGCCTGCTGCCGGGGCTCTGTACTGTGTCAGTGTTTCTGCTGCAGTCCGCACTGGAGGAGCCAGCTGGCACACAGGGATAGCTTACCCTGCTGTGAAGTCCTGGGCTGGCTCAGACTACAGCGGGCAGCAGGGAGGTCCTGCTCACATTCCAGCTCCTTCTGCCTCAAAGGGGAGGGGGGAATGGCTTCACTACGGCTTTTTCAAAGCAGTGAGGCCAAGGGCTGAGTCCCAAAGTCCAGCTGCAGCTCTGCCAAAACTGCTCTTCCTAACTGGTTTGCAGTCAGAAACCTGGCTTTCTCAGCACGGGCCTGTGCTGATTTCTCCTGCTCAAGGTATTTATTTACAGACTTGATGGTTTTTCTAAATCCTGTGCCCAGTGTTGAGAAGCACTCCTGGTGCTGAGCTGCAGTGTGTGCACAGCTCTTTCCTGCCTGCATTTGTGAATGCCTGACAATTTCACTGCTGTACAAGCAGGATGGCGAGGGAATGACACTGCCTGACTCCCGATGGTCCCAGCAGTGCTGCCTGTGCAGAGCACTGTGTGCTGGCTGAGCCTGTTGATGGTTTCCTGGTGGGTGCTGTACCTCAGCACTGAGCAAGTGCACAAAAAGTGGAAGATGTGCAGGTCTTGGTGTAGCTGAGGCCTCAGGTGCGTGTTTGTTCACTCCCTGATGGCGATTTCAACATTCAGCACCACAAGCAGTAATTCCCTGCGTGTGCAGCACTGCCTTACTGCCCCCTGTGCACCAGCGACTGTGCAGGGTGGTTATTAGTGTCTAAATTCAGCCAGACACGGCTGTGTCTGAAGGTGCTGCTGCAGCTCCTCCCTTGGAGCAGCAGCTGTGGGAGCAGTGCCAGAGCCACTGGGGACCTGCCCCGTGGCTCATGCTGGATGTCAGACTAACACTTTACGAAAAAAACCTGCCCATCATTTAGCTTGAGCTTGCATTTTGGCTGTGTCCCGTGAAGGAGGAGTGTGGTATCAGGCCTGCTGGTGCTCCCTGTGTGTGCTGTCTGTTGTGCAGGACCGGGTAACAAGCTGTGGCACTGGACCAGGTGAGTTCTCTTCAGAGCAAGGGAGTCTCAAAGCGTGAGAAAGTAGGAAAGCAGTCTGGGCTTTGGAGTCAGCAGTCCCTGCTGTTCCCTACTGGCTGGAGGAGAACTGGCTTCACTCTGGTGGTCACTGTGGGCACTCTGAACGTGCCTTAACGCTGCACTTTGGCGCCACCCAGCCTGTCCTGGCCTCGGCTCAGCCGGACACTGAAGCTCCTGGGCTGGGCAGGCACCTGGGGCCTTTGGTGCCATGCGAGCCCCGAGGATGGCACTCACCACGATCCTGCTGCAACCAGACTGTGCATTGTGTCCCCGAGGTGCGAGTTAGTGTTTACATTCTCTAGGTACTGGGCTGCACAGGATACACCATCTGAGGGCACAGAATTGAAATGACACTTTAAAAAACTTCTCACAGGGGGTAACAAAACAAAGAATACTTGAAGATTGAGGAGACGACACCTCATTCAGTCATTCAAAGGTCTGTTGGTTTTTTTTCTTGCTAGTTTTCTAACTTGGAGTTCCAGCAAAGAGCTTTTGTCCATGTAAATTTGAAAGAGCCCATTTTAATCAGGGGAAAATAAAGTCAGTTTTATTCCTGATGGCTTAATGCTCTCAGGCAAACAGCTTAACAGCTAATTGAGACCAGCCGAGAAGTTATTAGTGACAAAATACAAATATATAAGCATGCAGCCCTTTATTTTGTAAAGATCTTTGCTTATCATAGTTCTGTATATTACATTATGGTGTTATACAAATAAATTTATTTACAAAACCATGAACTATGCAAGTTTCTCACTCTTTTCCTATTTAACTGATATCCATCATCTTCAACCCTTCCCCATATATATATTTTTAAGCATGCATAAAAATTAACTTTGGTGTGGTAAAACTACTCTATGTGCCCAGCCACATACAGTATTTCTTTATTTATAGATATTTATAAATATGTACAAAAGTTTGCCAGTATACAGAACAGTACTGAAGTGTACATTTTAAAATCCACAATGCAATGCATTAATGGGCTACCAGGTCTCAGTAAAATAAAACTGAAGGAAAAAAGGTGGATTTAGCTAAGAAAAAAAGTAATCAGCAATTATCTATATGTGTAAAACAATTTATTTTTTTTCCTTGGCTGGCAAATTCTTAAATATAATCTGAATGGCAGTGCAATAGGTTGAGTTGCCTCATACACACATAAGACCAGTCTTGTTCTGTTTCTTGTGTAGAGGTTTACTGTCCAGCATACTACTTTCAAATGTACATTACAATAGTATCAAAATGTTTTGGCAAAAAGATCTCTAAGGGAACCATGACATTTGTTGACAAAAATAGAAATCTGTAACAAAGCTAAATAACACCAAAATAAAAGAAAAATATTTTAGTTTCAGTTTTACAATTGAATATAATCACACTTTAGTATATCTCTCTTCACTTCTAGACCCCATAATGAAAAATAGCTTTATACAAAACAACTTACTAAATTTTTAACCATACAATTCCCTATACTCAATACACCGCTGTGCATGTGCAGTCAAGTTCACTCACACACCTTCACACTTTTTGTTAGAGGTGCTGCCTATAGGAAGAAAATGCTCTTTTATCACTACAACAGCAACAGTTTTCCAAAAAGCTTCACTCTAATCTAGTGTAGTAATTCAGTATTTAGCACATGATTAGTATTAAGCCTCCAGCAATACAGTTAAATGGTTACATTCCCTGGTTAAAATATTGGCTGCAGATTCTTTGAAAATTACCAAAAAGCCTTGGTGATCTGGCAGGTGTGCTGTGCTTTAGCCTTTAGGATGGCTCCTTGACCATGGATGGGGCGGACTTGCTGGCATTTCCGTTCTGTGCCTTGTAGCTGTTGAAACTAGGAGTGTGGATTGTCCTGATGCTCTTCATACCTTGGTTCAGGGAAGGGGGGGAGAGAGAGGAAGGAGGGGAGGTAGAGGAGGAAGGAGGAGGTGGCCGGCCATTTTGAGTCTGTAGTGAGAAGGAGAGATGGTGACCTTTCCCTGGGTAAGTGGGGCTCTGAAACTTGGAGGAGCCGTTAGAGACAGAGGGGATGAGGGAGGTAGAGTAAGTTATACGACCTGTCTGAGGACTGAGAAGGTTGGAGGAAGGAATGCAGGTTTTAGTAGGTGGATTAAGAGGGTTAGAGCTGTCACCGCTAGAAGCAGGTGCTGAGCTGCTTTTCCCAGAAGTGGGAGAAAAGGCTGGGATCTTAGAAGCAGGTAGGGTAGGGGAAGTAGCCTTACAGTCCCCACCAGCTTTCTTAGCACTTCCATTAGCCTGCAAATAAAGATGGCAGGAGACAGTTTGTCAGAAAGCCAGTAACATGATAAACCAACAGGACCTGGGAAGATAGTCCTACAGAGAATCAGAATTAACAGTTCAAGGCCTGAGCTAAGTCTTGCAGCCATGGACTGGACCTGGTAGAAAACCTGAAGTGCCCAACAAAGAGTGCATAGAGAGAGTGAAAGCCAGCAGAGCTTTGTGAGAAGGCGAGATCTACGGGTTACAGACCAGTCACTACATCAGTCATGCTGGGTTATTAATGTGTGAACAGACATGTCTGGCCAGAGAGTTAATGTGCACCTACTGCCACCTATGCACCAGCAGGTTAGTGTCCAAGACTTCCTGGAAAGACTCTCTGAACAGAAGCATTCCCAGTTCTCTTAAGGAACCACGACATTGACCAAATAGAACGTAAACATGTAGTTGACATCATAAAATCACAGCTGAATACCACAGTTAAAAAAAAAAAAAAAAAGAAGAGAAAAAAAAAAGAAAAAAAAGCAGCAGGTGTTTTATTGCAGACATGCATGCACAAGCATGGTGAAAAGATCAGTACTGTCATGCCCCCAGGATCCAGGACGTCCAGTTAGACCTCAGGCATCCGATATTTGGTATAATCTCAGTCAGTTACTGGAGTTTAAATAAACAAACAACATGAAATGTCCATCCAAACACCAGGTTTAGGGTAAAACTACCTGTCTGTATTGGCGGGGATCCTGCAGCTTGTGCTGTTTGCCAGATTTCTCCATGCTTCCTTGTCTAGTTTTTGAAGCCATGGGGACTGGCATCCGGCTTGTCTGGGAGGCAGTGCTGGAGCCCTGTGGAAATGAGTGGAGGGGCAGGGAGGGGAGACAAGGAGAAGGTGTGATCAGTACCAGAGGGCTCAAAGAGAGGACTGCACACCATGCGCCAAAAAAAAAGCCACAGTACTACATGCAGGGAAAGTTCAGGAGCTTCACACCGCAGGTGTTAATTTCCAGAATCAAATGGAGAAAACTGCTCAGCTACTGATCAGCCTGGATTTCATGTCAGTGACGCTTGTCATTTCACACAGATTATTCGACCCAGCTCCCCTGCATTTGCCCATCACCAATCAGCAGCAATGATTAAAAAAACCCCAAAAACCAATGGTCTATTAGCTGTTAGACACCTTGTGGGGAGCCCCAACAAGCCACCTGAAAGGAAGCAAACAAATCACAAGACCCTCTTGTTTAATGGTGATTATTGCAGATTTTAGAAAGCAGCTGGAGGTTTGATTTCTCGGACTAAGGTACCTTACGTGAAGTGGCTGGGATTGACGCAGGGGGCTCTACACCAGCAAGGCTCTCATCCAGCACTACACGCTCTCGGGATGGGGTCTCTGGTACTATCTGGGCAGAGAAGGGGACAGTCCTTCCCTCAGAGGTGTATGTGTTTTCAGGGATAGGTTTTGGACTCATTTCACTGATGGTGTTTTCCAGCTGCTTTATAGTTTGCTCAAGGCTGTCTAGTGTTCTGTATGTACTCTGTCGAATTTCATCAGTCCTAGACAGGGACACTGCAGCTCCGGAGGGTCCCTCTTGCTTCCCAGAAGGACTTCTGTCACTCTCCTCAAGTTGAGACCTAGTGATTTCAAATCTCTTTGCTTCCTTGTGCTGTTTCAGAGTCCCATCTTCCTCCTCTTCTTCATAGACCACAACCTGCAAGGTCTTCTTCCCAGTCTTGGTTCCTGTCCGTATTGCCTGTGTCAGCGCAGCCAGCTGCTTTTTAGGGAATTTAAACTTGAATTTTTTCTTAGAATCCTGCCTGCTTCCGAACTGATCAGCAGAGTCTGAATTTACTTCTGTGTTTAGCCCATAGATCTGACGGTATTTGTTAAAATTTGTCTTTGTGCTTTCCTCTTCTGCAGGAAGTGTGCTTTCTGCAGAGTCAGACTGAAGGTTAAACAGGTATGGCTCCTGGAGACTGAGAGCTGCTGAATGCTCTGTGGTTGTTTTTCTGTCATTAACTACTGGTGATTCTTCCTTCTGGCTCTCAGAGACTTCATGTGCTCCATTGTCTTCCTCCTCCTCTTCCTCTTCTATCTTTTCATCTGTCATCATTTTTTCCAACTCCTCATCACATTCCTCAAAAATTGTAGAAAGCCGCTTATATGCTGACCTAATATCCATTGGTTCATCAAAAATGATGATGACGGGTTTTTTGTCCAGGCACACCACTGGCTCTTCGCTGTCTGTGTTCTCTGGGATACCCTTCTCTGATGCCACATCCTTCCTCGCATCGATGTTCACCGTTTGCACATCTCCTCCTTTCCGGCTGACTATATCGTGAACTTCCCCACTTGAGAGGACCTGCACGGCTGTTTTGGTAATCATGAAGGCGATGTTTTCTGTGGGTGGGTTGTCTTCACTTGGAGACCTGGCTGGAGAGTCTGTGTCTTCAATGCTGTTCACACTATTACTTCTGGACACTTTGGGTCTCAGCACAACCTGATTGTAGTTGACTGCAGAAACTTTTTGCTCCTGCAAGGAAGGCTGAGGCCCTGTAGCCTCCTGCATATGCCTCATGAGAGGGGCAACGCTGCTGATGGGGACGTGCTTGCCTATGCTCTGCAAGGCTTCACTCTGTGGCAGGCCCTGGTGAGCATCTCTCAAGACTCTGTAGTTTGGCTTCTGTTTTCCAGTTTCAACAGCTGGAATATGGGATCCTAAAATATCTTGAGCCCCTCTTCGTTTGTCATCCTCTGGCAAACTGACACCAGACAGGTTTGTGCTTATATTCTGAAGGTTTTTATTACAATAGTCTGTACTGTCTATAAACAAACCCTTGCTAAATGTAGGACTGTCATTCATTGAAAAGCCAATTTTACTGTCAGCTGTACTGGATGAATCAGAACCCAATTCCTCTTCAGTTTTCCCTTCCCTCTTCTCTTTAGGATGATCACTATCTGTGGGAGATCCTGTTGTAGCCCCATACACCTAAGGGGGAAAGTTGGATTACTTAGTTATTCAGGGCTTTTACCTTTACAGGACTTTTCTTTTACCCAGAATTAATCTCGGGGGAAGCGCAGACCTCATGAACTCACCACTCCATTGACAGCTGCAGAGACATGACTGAAATTGTCATCTGATTTCTGTCTTTCTTCAGGCCAAAATTCCAAATTAGGCAGAACAGTGCATGATGTTACTGCTTTGTGCTCTGCATGTGGCCAGGATGGGATGTTACCTTGTTTTAACAAGGCCTCCAGAACATGCAAAAGCACGCTAATTACATTTCCAACACAGTGCTACTTTGACCTGTTCACCTTCCAGCTAAAAAAAAATCCCAGGTTTTTATAAGACTGAAGTTGAAAAGATTCACAGTATCTGACTAAGTTCTGCTGGGACACATCAAAGGGAGCCTGATGTGGAAGGGCTGACAGAGGGAGCTATGGCTTGCTGGCTCTCCATAGAGCCAAATGCAAGAGTCTGGCTTGCCTTGAAAGGAAGTTTGATAGCAGTAAAAGCTGATTTTCAAGTTACATTTTGCTGCTTCTAATGTTGCCCACACCTGAGCAGCATTACTCTGTCACAGTTAATATCACCACAGTCTGAGCAAATCCTTGCTGCAGCTTAAAAGTATTCCTTCAAAATTACCACACCCTGCAGAGCCTGTGGAAGTGCAGAATGAAACAGTGAGCTATATTCCCTTACAGCAGAAACTCGAAACATCACACAGAGAGGTCATCCACTGGCTCAAAAGTAGTACATAACCAGCAATGCAAATTTAAGGGGACATCTTTATTTTCACGTGAGGACCCCTGGAGATCCTGTTTCATAATACCAGGCTTTTCTCTGGGGCTTGGTGTAAGTGCTAGTGACAGCTTAGGACAAACACCAATCATCAGTGTGAGGAAATAACCTGAGGTGAGACACCATGCCTATGAACAAATGCAAGAGAAATCTACAGTCAAAAGATGACTCACCAGCAAGGAAATTAACTTGGTCTCAAGTGCCTGAAGACAGTGAACCAAACCCGATACTGCTGACATTGCTTGAGACTAGAAACTGACTCCTAACGCACCAGAAGACAGATTACACTTATATGAGCATCGAGACATGCGGAACCGTCAGGAGCATTGCTCTTCCAACTGAGATGAATGAGTGACAGTACGGAAATCACCAGGTTGGCTACTGCATGCACTCCCCGTGCATGCTGAGGGTCACTAGGTGTAGTTTCTACACCTCCTGATATTTTCTCATATGCTGTCTGAAGATTTTACATAGAAAAACTTTACAGACAATTCAAACACAGCCTCAAGAAAGTCAGCAATAGACCAGAATCACTGTTCTCCTCTATAAAGGCTTGTTCAGCAGTAAGAAGGCTGAGCAGCTGCTCCATGGATACCTTGACATCCCCCATACTCTTAAACAAGGAGGAGCTGTCATGCAAACCAACACAGGCAGAGAGACATCAGTGGGCACACTGTCGGCACTTCTGAGAGCTGGTATTGGAACAAAACACCAGGGCTTGTGATCCCCTCAGGCCCCATCCTGCTAAGTGCTAAGTGCCTCCCAGTTTCATTACATGTCAGACCCCCCAGAATTACACCAAGTCACTTAATGGCACTTGTTGCCTATGGATATGCTGTGTCTTTTTAGCAAATTCCGCTTCTTGTTCCAAGCTCCAGTGCAACATCTTGTGGTGTCATTGTACAATATATCTCATTTTAGCAACTGCCGCCTTTCTACTACAAAAATAAACCCACAATAACATTCAGTTTCTCTATGAGTTTATCATAACCGTAATGTTCCATATTTAAAGCCAATGAACACAGTGTCATGTCAGATTACAAAAACAGATCTCATTAACCTTAATTTTCTGGACTCCATGTTATTCAAATAAATAGCAGTTTATGGCAATTACTTGGCAGCACTTTCAAATAAATGTTTTTGCTACAGGATGTGCAGCGTCCTGAGTGGTGACCCAGGATTTCGTGCAACACTATGATCTTCTCATTCTGACACCAGTAGTAATGAGGATGAATTCATACTTTTTTTCCCTCTCTAACACTGTCATACACTCCACAACAAACCAATTTTTCACTCTTTTCTCATCCCCATGGACCTAATTTACCCTTCCCCAGCCAGATGTTTACAGCTTTAGACCAAAACTGCTGTTTGGGCAGCCCCAAGCAAAGTCATTGAGTGCAATGCCCTGACCTTATACACAAAATGCATTCCAAAGTTGAAATACTGTGCTGAAAAGCTCTGTGTCCTTCCCACTGTACCCCTTCTCACGGCAAACTGGCATTTGGCTGACAAGTTTTCATGCCTGCATGATCCCCTAAACCCAGCAGCGACACAACTTTCACATAAAAAAAGAGGTCTGCAAGGGCAGAAATATTTGTCCTTTTCTTATCTTGCTCACTGGCTGCCCACTAAGTCAAATCAACTCAATTGCCAACTCCAGTGCAGACAGAGCTGTGAAATTCCCCCCAGCTTGGCTACAGCCCCTCTTGTCAGTCCCATGACTGAAGAGTGAATTTTGGGCATTAACTTTTAGCATAAGGGCAAATTCTGCTCATCCATTCTTGACTCGGACATCCAGTGAACAGAATGGGACTTTTGAATCTCTAATAGCCATTGCTGGGACCAAAAAATGAAATGAAATAAAGCAAAAATCCTCTAAATTTGCTCTAGAGATTGAGCGGAACCATTAATTCCCTTCTAGGAGAATCAAGCTTAGGAGAGATGCTTCACGATCCACTGCCACAACAGTACAGGAAGGATGTTCTATGAAGTTGGTAGCATCTCTTTGGCAGAAACTGATGAATCCTCTTTTAATTTTCATTTTACAAAATCATAAAACTTCATGCAACCATTGTAC
This sequence comes from Grallaria varia, assembly GCA_013396735.1. Classification (NCBI taxonomy): domain Eukaryota; kingdom Metazoa; phylum Chordata; class Aves; order Passeriformes; family Formicariidae; genus Grallaria; species Grallaria varia. Next base: position 1,418,868 of record VWZG01004483.1, on the reverse strand, counting down.
AACTGCTGATGAAACACATAATGTACTTAAAATGTAATGTTCCATATGAGAGTTTCTGAGCCATACTGAGATAAGAAGGAAGGAAACCACTGGGCAGTGGTGGGTGGGTGTTAAAGAGAACAGGACATGAGATATAAGATTAGTTTTGAAGGAAAGAAGGTTATGCCAAGACTGGGTGGCATGTTTACAATTGCCACTTGTTACCTTCTTTTCCTTGTGATGCATTAAAGTCCCAGGCCTTATGTCTTTAACATGTGTATCATTTCTGGACTGTTCAGCATGACTGTTTGAGTTAACATCCATAAAAGAGCACTTCTGGAAAGCCTAGGAAATAAATACTGCAGGTTATCAGGAGACCAAGAATTTTTACACAGAAATGTCTGGAGATGACCGAGTACAAAGAGAGCATTTAACAGTCACAGGTCAACAATATTATCCACAAGCTCATAAGATAATAGGGATTTTAGACTGTGAGACTAAGAGAAACAGGGCATCCCCTCTGGTCTGCCAAGACTGCACTCTAACATTATGTTGACCTCAGCGCTCCCTCTAAGGACGGTGAGCTTGATTTCTGATTTTGCAGATGGGGAGATGAAGGCACACCGAGGCGTTACAGACTATCCAAATTGAAGTAGAAAGCCCATGACAAACTTTGGCTTGTGAGAGTACCTGCTTCTTAGTGGCTGATAATCATACAAGACTTACATAACTCCACTTCTACCCACACAAGCTTTTATTAAAACTTTAGCTATGGAGATGTGTCCTTGCCACAGCCTCCACTAATGCACCAGATGGTGACAGTCCAGCATACGGTCATTGTGGACCACTGGCCTTCCACCCAGGGCATGGCCTGGACTTTTCAGCCCTTTATCTTGTTATCCTCCTTCCATTTCCTTTGAGTTTCTCTATGCAATTGGCTCCTAGATCTGAAGAAACAAAACTATCACTGCCACTACCACTGTGCAGGGCTGGCCGCAAATGTGCATCACTGGAATTTCTGTGAGCCTCTACTGGCACAGTCTGCCTTCAGTGAGATGTACAGGTGGGACATCTTTGCCAGCCAAAGCAAAGGGGGAGAAGTACTTACAGGAGTCAGACACACCATGACATGCAGAAAGACTGTATTTTTATACCATGTATTAAGGAAGTTATTTAATTCCTGGCAACTCATGAAATGAGTAATCCTGATTATAATTAGAATCACCCCTGTTCTTTAAATACTGTACTCTTCATATGTATTGCATGTTTATGCAAAATCAGAAAAGTAATGAAAAAAATCCAGCGCAAAAAATCAGGATATAGAATTTCTTCTGGTTTTCCACTACATCCTATTTGTATATTTATAAACAAGAGTACCTAAGATGACAAGAAACTAATAGAAAAAAATAGTCTTGCTCCTCATAATACAGGAGTTCACCCATTTGTGAGACCAGTGATGTGCATTTGAGTTAGGCATCCTCAAAGTCCTTCAGGCTTTAAGTGACAAAGAAGTCACTATTTCCCCTTGGTAATTTGCTTATAAACTTTGCTCCAAAATATCTGTACCATTTTGTGTTACAGTAGACGCTGTAGCACAAAAGGCTATTATGCCTTTTTCTGCTATATTAAAAAATCTTCACATTGTACTCTTCTGAATCTTCATATTCTTAACAGTCTTTTTAAACGAGGGACACATGGATGTTTAGTCATGGATGCAGCAGCCCAGTGTTGATCTCCCTGATCCTGTACACAGAGATAAAAACATTTTGTTCTCACATCTACACCCAAAGCAGACACAATTTTGTAGCAATAGCACTGACCTGTGAGCTCCTGTAAATGTGTTACTGCAACTCCTGTTCCTTTCCGAGACATGCAGTTGTGGCCTGGACTATATGTTGTTGTTCTTCATGTGGACTTTACAGTTCAGCAGAAGTATTATGACCAGTAAGTGATTGCTATCATCTTCCCGCTGTCATACTTCACTAGTTTGAATTAGGATGATGTACACAGTAAGGATTTTAAATGTATTTCCAGACTCTTGATGAAAATACAGAGCGACACTGGGCCTGTAGTTGATTCCTATGGGACCTGTCTACAAACACCTGCACCAAGGGCAGCACTTTAAAAACCAGACAGCTCTCAATCATCCTATGATAAGGTTTTTCTGGTATATTCTGAGGTACCAGATTTTTATCAGAATGTTCTATGATGTTTGAGCAAATGCCTTACAAAAATGTTTATAGGTGTACAATACAGTTTAAGCAGTCAAACCTATTACATGATCAAAGAGTGTTGCTTGTTTTGACAGATGTGTTCCATTACATTCTGTTTACTAGCATAACTCTTTATGTCTGCCCTTTAGTTCTTCATTGACTGAATTCCCATACCTCATTCTCCATTTTTCAGCTTATGACTGATATCAAACTAATCAGCCTGCTTAGATCAAGCAATTTGCCCTTTCTAAAACATGGTACTCTGTTAACCTTCTAAAATACACCTGGTATTTGGTATCACCTTAAAATGAGTATTGTTAGTCCACCAAACTAGCATTTAAGCACCCACCCCTGTGTTGAGCAACCATGCCTATTTCTCCTCCTTGGCTCCTCTCAGCCACCCTTTCCAGACCTTCATCTCCATTTCTTTGACACCAGATGGGTCGCTTTCCTAGAGACAGGAGAGGATGTGACAGTTTCCCTGTGTCCAGTTCTCCTGTCACTCTAGTCATTAGCACATAAAGAGAGGATAAGGGTAAAGTGCTGCTCTGGCTCCCTGCAAACCAGCTGTCTGCAGCACTGGCGGGTGAGAGCAGAGCAAAGGGGCAGGGTGCACCCGTCAGACCTAATAGTTACTGCTTAATGCCCATGTCCCCTGTGCTGCAAATGCCCCCTGGGCAGCACTAAACCCATCTTCTGGCAGGTGGATAGCAGGAATCATCTCATGTGCTCTGAAACACCCCCACATCAGAAATTAAAGCCAGTTAAGCTGATCCACATTTCCTTTCCTCATGTGGGCATGGAAGAGGACAGCAGGTGCCCCTGGGAAGCTGGAGCTCACTGATGGAAGCTGGAATAGTTGGTTTTTACTGCATCATGGCCCTCACTGAAGTAAACCAGCCTATGCAGTGTGAAGTGAAGGACCAGCAAGAGAGCACTACTTCTATGCCACTGGCAGAGTAATGTACCACTTACACAACAGAGAATAGGCAACGTCTCAGTGTTCAAACACTCCAGAAAACTTTGGACCATAGTACAGAACAAGTGAGCACAGCTCACCAGGAGCAGAGGCCATAATCTCTGTCCCCACCAAAGTTAACCCAGGTGACAGGTACTCAGCACCTTGCCAGTCTGGCACCAGGTGAGCAACACTAGGCCAGGGACAACTGCACCAAATGCACTCCAATATTTGACTTGTCCCATCTACCTCTGCAGGATTCTCCAGTGGCAGCTAGTGCATTCTTGATCACTCTCTCAGCTTCATACCTTCTGAACAAATTTGGGTGGTACTTCCAAAAAGTGTACCACTCAGTGCAACGAAGTGGGACTGGGTGAGACTGGCAGATCTACTTTCCTTCATGTTCTGAGCTAGAAATTGTTTGGAGGCCCTAGAAATTATACAGGACACAGGTGTCTTCATGAGCAACCCAAAAGGCATACCTGTAATTCTGCCATTATTTTATCTCCTTCCTCTTCCTCTTCATCTTTTGCAGCTGATGCTATACCATGTCCTGTGCTCCGAGACAATGCCTGATCCTCTTTAGGGGCTTTGGACTGTGCTACTTGCCCAGCATCCTCACTGCATTCCTACAAAGCAGTAAGAAAGCACAGACAGATGACGCCGTTGACCTCTCCCCAAGATGCAAAGCAAACACCAAAAATTCAACACTACTGCAATTCCCCTATTGCAAGGTCCCTCTTCCTGCTATTTCATCAGTTCAAAAGCAATCAATATTGCTGATGTGACTGCATGTTCACAGATCAAAAAGCTTCCTAACTTGGACTTCCCTCCCGTCAGAGAACAGAACAGATGGGGAAAAGACGCTCAAAGAAACTAATCTGCAACATTTCTGTAAAAACACTCTCAAATCTGAGATGATCTTCCCCAACTGTGTAAGGCATGCTTTTTTTAGTTTATTTTTAATCTTCTTGCCACTCTAAATGAAAACAGCCTGTAAATTGCCTTCTACATTGCTAGAAGATATAAGCAGCAAGACTCCTGCAAACAGAACTGGTCAAATCTTACTTGTTCATTTGGCCTAACAGAAGTGTATCTTGGTAAGCAGTTTCTGTAGTTCTCCAGGACATAGCTCTGTCTCAACTTACTTTGTGGTTTATAGGCCCAAGCCTGTATCTTGTCTCCCTCCCAACCACTCATCAACAGTCTGACTGCCTAGAGTATGAATCCTCAAACCTTGACCGCAGCAGCCTCTTTTCTGGCTGTATAGACAACATCTCCCGATCTCGTTGTTGTTAGTCCTGACCCTGGCAGGTAACTGCGCCGTGGAGGTGGAGGAGGTGGAGACTTCGTCAGCTTGTCATTATCCTGTTCTCCATCAGGAACTTCTTCTGCAGGTAAAGAGACCAGCACAAAAGCATAGGTGAAGGAGAGGAAAATAGTATTTGCATACCTGCTTCAAGTGGAAAGGGGAAAAATGTCTTAAAAGGTCCTCTTGCTGAATATATGAATAGAAACACATTTGGTATTCAAGTGGAACCGCCTCAAATGAAAGTAAACAATCCTGTACTTGCATAGAGAAACTGGGTCATTTCACCTAGATATTTTCAGTTTAGCTCCATGCCACTGGAGCTGGGTTTCAGCCCTTGGTGTACACGTGGGATAAAAGAGCATACATTTGTAAAGAAGCATTAAGATGCAGGTCTGGCCAGGTCCCTGGTTCCAGACAGTGCCCCGCAGTCTCCTTTGAAAGTGTGGCCACTGATGTGGGTACCAGCGAGACACCAACCCGGAGGCTTCACGTTGTTCTCTGCAATTCTGAAGCAACCAGCAGACATTTCTGCTCTGCCTGAGAGGTGCTGCTGGCAAGGTGTCAGTAGAGGAGCTGAAGAGTTTTGTCCATCTTCTAGTCAGACAAAACTAGCTAAGTTCAGAAAAATGCTGAGAGTGAGAATGTAAGTGGTACTCTAGAGATGACACCTTTACGGTTCAAAGATGTTGAGGAGAGGTTGTCATGGGGTTTGCTCACAGTCAGTGCATCGACACTGGGAAAGACATAAAACTTCAAAACTGGGTTTCTATCTTATTTACTAATTGTATTTCCCCAATCCAAATGGGAAGGAAAAAAAAAAAAAACAACTTTGGAGGAAAAAAATTGAGGGAAACACTTTTTTCTGATACTTCCTCTCTGCACCTCCATGGCTGAGTTCTTCTGTCATATTTAAAGAGGGAGGAGTAAATGAACAGGTTCAAGTCACTGATCCTGAGACCACCCATGAACAAACCCTACACTTTATGGAACCCTATCTTTGATGCCAAAGGGCTCAGCACTTCCGTGAACAAAACAGGAATTGTTTGTTGCCAGCTGTTGCACTAAACTGCAGCATTCTTCAACTGACACAGACAGACTGGAATTTCCCCCACCATACAGACTTCTACTTGTAGCAAAATAAATCCAAAAGATTTCAAAATAATAATGCCTGCCTCAAGCCAGTCTTTAATAGAAGCTACCGATCACTCACCACTTGCAAAAATCAGGGCATTCTCATATACAAAGGCACAAAGAGAGATGAAGGGGCCCAATTTCTAATGGACATGCTAGAAATATTCACCAATTTTTCACTGAACAATCTTGATACAAAGATGAATTAGAGTCAAGACCTTAAAGAAACATTTACAGTCACCTGAAAAACTGTATAAAGTGTGGAATTTTATTTTGGTTTGTGCTTTGCAGAGAGAAAAAACAAACTGTTTTCTTCACTGGGAGAGGTTCTGTGTGGAGAATGGCTGAGGCAATATAATGTGGCAACATGATCTATCTGGGTTCTGCGGTTGAGCCAACAGAGGGCTCTGCTAATTGATGGCCGAAATTTGTTATTGTATTGGTAGATACGTGATCTGTTTTCTTATGTTGCTCAGTTTTCTAGTCTACAGCAGGCTGGTATTGAACTTTTCATCCTGAATCATAGAAGAGCTGAGGGGTATGTGAGATATTTAATCAGACATTAAGGAAAGTTTTGCTCTTCCCCTATTCATGTTAATATTACAGGATTCATTATGCACAACAGAAGGCAAATGTCTCAATCTCATCAAATTTCTTCTTAAATCTGCCGGCTGCACACTGTGCAAAGTTGTATTCTAGAAGTGGATTAGTTAATTATGTGAGTTACAAAACTTCTCAGTTACTGTGCCTGGCACTTTTTAAGATGTCACAGCTCACTGCACCCATATGGTACTTATTTTCAGTTTTTCTATTTATGCCACACATTATACAAGCTAATTGTGTTGATGGCCAGTAACCTCACTGAATGGCACCAGGATTCTAAAATTATTTTACGAGGTTCAACAGAATTTATTTTAAACAAGTACATTGTGAAACATCCAAGAAGCCATAACTTGACAGTGTCAAAGGTGCACCCAGAACAAAATGCTGCATCTGAAAACGCTCACCCAAAATTCTACACAAATTTGTCTACACAAGCCCCAGGGCATTGTTTTTCACCTATTTACAATGCTGGCATGCCAACACCTTGAGTGCAGCACGCAGCTCTGACCTCCACAGCTCCTGAAGGACACAGTGGAGTTAGAGAAGGGCAACTGAATCTAGCCCAGGGAGGAAGCAGCTGGCCTGGATGGAGGGACCAGAAAAGCTGCAAGTTCACAGTTTGAAGTCTGTGGGGCAGGCTGAGAACTCCAGGATATGATAAAGGTTTATCCACTGCCTCCACAATTTCATGATTTTATAAAGGAAATGTAGAGCTGTTGTTTGCCAAATTGCAGAATATCAGAACTATGGGGAACTCAGTGAAGCTGATACAAGAAGATCAGTTTAAAAGAGATGAAGGAAAGCTCCTTCACAAGATGGGGAGCTCGCTGCCACAGCAGTGGGGATGCAAATTCTCTAAGCAGGTATAGAGGAATTACTGAATAGAAATTCCATAATGATATGAAAAGGAAGAGATTGGGATATTCCCCCTAAAATCACCTGAGGTTGCTGGGAGACTGCTAACAGACTCCCACAGACAGCATATTCCATTGCCTGTCAGAGACAGACTGCTGAGCCAGATGTACTGTTGCTTAAGTAGCTGGATAAGAATTTTACAGCTGATTCATGTTTGGCTAATGGGATAAATACAAGGTTTGTATTTGCTCCTTGAATTTTGAGGAAATTCAGACATGGATTTGTATGTTAAATTGTGAAAGAAACAGGACTGGAAGGACATCCCACCATCTTGCTACCACAAAGTAGCTCTACCTACTCTTGACCAATTCTTGATCAATGCTGGTCTAAGCAATTCTCTCCAATGATGGGGATCTTGCATCCTCCTCATTGCCTCATGCAACCTGCTTCATCTTCCTTATCATTATGAGTTTTTTTCCTAATATCTAACCTAGACCTTCCTGCTTGCAATTGCCGACTTTTACCATTCTACCCACACATAGCAAATTATTATTTTTTTTTAAATTAAGACTTTTGTGTATTCAGAGATTGCTTGTCATCGGCAAACTGAAACCATTCTAGAAAGTATGAAAAATAACCTCTCTTTTCCAGCTATGCAACTCTTTAGCACCATTTACTCTAGTAAACCTTACCTGAGACTTCTAGCTTTTCTGCTGCATCCCCTTTAGGCAGGGCTGCTGGCTGGGGTGGCACCTCCAGGTTAGGAATTGACTTCATTATATTGGCCTGGGCCTCTTCCAAGAGCTTTTCAAATTCCTTTCCATTATAGTGATCAAGATTTTGTCTTTTCTCTTCCCATTTCTTTTCAGCTTTCTAGACAAAACCAATAAAGCAACTGTTTATTTCTCTGATTTCCATTTTGATCACTTAAAAATAAAACCGATGTGTAAGCATTATAGGTCACTATGGATAGATTCTTTCTGTTCTAGTCAGCACCTACAGGAAACACATTAGCACTAACTGTACACTGGTTCTGACTTCCATTGTGCTAGATATGGCACAAACACACACAGTGGCCTCTGTTCACCAAAGCAGAACAAGGTAAAATTTAAATCTGTCTCTGCCTTACTATGTCACACAGGTGATTAAAGTGCATATCTGTAATAAGACACAAGAGTTCAGTTGTGGGTTTTCACAATATGTCTGTGTGAAACCACTGGAACTTCAGTCTTTCACTTTTACTTCTCCATATTAAGGGATATAGAGATTTAAAAAGTGAAGGAAATCCACGGATGCAAGTGTTGCCAGAGCTATGCTATTGCTCAAAAATAAGTTATTCTAAAATAGAATTCTGATTTTTTTTTTTTTAATAAAGGTAATTTAAAAAACAGGGTTACTCATTTTGGTTACATGTAATTTTTGCATGTAAAACCATAGAATCTTATAATATTTTGGATTGTAAGAGACCTTTACAGGTCTTCTAGTCCAACCCTTCTGCAATGAGCAGGAACAAAATCAGAAGTACAGTGTAGTTAGGGATTAAGCACGTAAATCCCCAGAATGCATTTGAAATATCCCACCTGCAGCCTCAAGAGTGAGACTGGGAGCTCAGACCCAAAGAGAGGACATCTGGTTGAGTAGAATACACCATACCTCAATTGATACAGCTCGGTTTCTGGTACTTGCACTGTGAATTTCCTCAATGAAAAGACTTTGCATGGTGGTGCCGTTGACAGAGATCTGTGGTGCTGGTGTGGTTTGTGTGGGCTGGGATCCTGCTGTGGGCTCTTGCAGTGGGGCTGGTGGTGTGGCTGAGAGGTGACCTTCAGGGTGAGTGCCTGCAGTGGGTGAACCCTGGGTATGGTTGACCAGGGCTGATGAGTGCTGAGACTGATGGATGACAACTGGTGAGCTCTGCACGTGATGGACAGTCATTGTTGAGAAGGGGATGACTTCTGACTTAACTGATGACACCTGGGACTCTGATGTGATTGCTGTGAGGTTTTGCTGTACGTGTCCCTGGGAAGGCTTGTGTTCCTCTTGGTTTTTCAGAGTGTCAGCTGCAGTGGACTTTTCCAGAGCTGAGTATTGCACGGCTTGGGATGGATCTGCACCCCTCAGCAGTCCTTCTGTAACATGTCTGCTCAGCCAAATCGAACACAACAGTATGGCACATGGTTAGCATACAGCGAGAGTCGTGAGCAATACTTCACATTAAACTCTTGCAAGGAAAAAGCACCTATATCAAAATGATCAAAACGGTGGATTTTCTTCCTGATGCCCTCAGTCATATGATTTTATAGTTTTCTCTCAGAGCCTTTTTCTAAACAGGCCACTCAATTCAGATGGTTCTGCCCTTTTAAATGCTTACAAACCTTTACTGATACACTGGCGCTTCTTGACCAAACCATGAGTTACAGTGGGTTGATTTTTAGAGGGAGAATGGAAACCAGTTGACTTAAATTTTATATACTGTATCTCACTAAACAAGATGTGCCTGGACTATCAGCACAGAAAGGTGAAGTTACACATAATGTGAAGTAGCAGTCTGATAAATTGCCAAAACAGAACCTTCAAATGAAACTTGACAAAGGTCTTGTCTGTCAAGAGTGTGGGGTAGGATGAGCTGAGGATGCAAAGAGGCAACTATTTCTGGCAGCTAGCTGTGAAATGACTGAGCTTCTGAGTATAGTGAACCATCAAATGCCATCAGCTTTTCCATTACTGAAACAGACTTTAGGAGGCTTAATATGTAATTTTGCTGCAAAAAATGACTTTTGGTAAAACCTTGGCATGCACAGCTTATTGTTCTATTTCTCTTTCCAAGCAGGGCAAGACAGGAAATAACTGTAGTAATTTTTAAGAAAAGGAAACTAATGTGAAAGGATATAGATGTTTATCTGCATGGAAAAAATAAGTAATGGCTCTTAGAAGACCTGTTACATACACCATTTGATCCATCTGCCAGTACTGGCAAATCCATTTTACATATGCTCCAGGATATATGGAAAAAATGACATCCCTACATTCCTTAGAATAATGGAAGTGACAATAGTCTTAGGAATTACATTTTCTTGTAATTGAAATAAAATTGAGACCACCATCATGAACAGTTTTGAGTAGGAATTAAACCCAGTGCCCATAGAATCATATAAACCAGGAATCATTTGCTGCTCATATATTCTGACAAACACAGCTAAACACTGGCACTTAGTGGACATATGTTTTATCTAATATTTCAAGTTTCTCTAATGCATCCTGCTTGTAAAGAAGAGAATCAAGAATTTGCATTAATTCAGAAGGGTACTGTAAACAATTTCTCTCTTTTAGAAGGTTTAGGATACCTTTATCCACTTAGACTATTTTCCTGTTTTATTTCTAACCATTACATTTTAGGGGATGCATGTTTCAGTGTCAGAGATAATTCTGTTAGCTTAAATTGCAGTAAATCATAAGAGTTAATTAGCTCAGACTGTTGCACTCTGTAAGTTTTCTCATCCAGGTACTTCCAAAATTCGGAAGTGTTGAGTTGAGAGGGATCTAGTTTCAATTGTAAGATTTCAATGACTGAGGCTGCTGGTCAGAACAAAACCACTGCACAGAGCACAGGAAAAGCTAATTTCCTTTCTCTTGAGAGGGCTCTATAATACTCTATAAATCCTGCAAGCAAGCTGAATTTCTCAAAATTGCCTGGGAAGAGGGGGAGAACCCAAACCTAAAAGCTGTTCCAGCCCTGCTTGAGGAAATGCTTTAGGTCTGATGGAAAAAAACCAAAACCCTCACCTCCTGAGCATGGTAAGGATATCGGTCATGCTGCGCACACGTTTCAGCAAGCTGTCTAGCTTGTGTGGTTCTTCCTTTAGGAACCTCACAGCTTCTACTTCAATCCGGAGAATCGCACGCATTTTATTCTGCAGTGTTGGAAACTCTCCTGCAAAGACAACAGCTGTGAAGCTGAAGAGGAAATTATAAAAGCCCTGGAGAGAAATGCATGATGGGGTGAATGCTAATCAGTTGAGCATCCACCTCTCTCCAGGGGCCATGCAGCAAGCTCCCTAATCCCAACTTCAAATTTTTTTGGAAGTGAAAGTTAATGCCCCCAGATCAAAGGCAAAATTGGTCTCATCGAGTGTGGTTAAAAAAATGAAAACAAAAGGAAAAGTACACACCTTTCAGGGTAGCAACAGCTTCTCCCACTTGACGCAAAAGAAAGGCTCCATCTTCAACATCTTTCAGTGTAACTGTCTTGCTGGAAGCAGCGGAGTCCTTCTTTAGGTCTTCAACAAATGACTCCAGCTCACTGGCAAAGGAAAAAAGTGGATATAAAATTTAAGCAGGACTTTCACATTACAAGCAAATATATGTAAATGAGCGGAGTAAACTAAGCCAAAAACCTCAACTATGTCATCTTTAAATCTGACACAAGAGGCTAAAAAAACAGCAAGGTACCATGAGGGTAGGTGAGAATGCTGGACACTCACAGCACAGGAACAGGCTTATAACTAGCCCAAGTCACTGATTTCTCTGACAGGCTGCAGATGCGCAGAGCACACCGACCTTAGGGCAGCTGTGCTGCAGAGGGCAGGCAGGGTGGTACAACACATTGAACATCCAGCCCTCTGGCAATGCCTCAAGGGGTATAGACACTCTGTACCACTACATCCAGTACTGGTTTATACCTTGCATTTTCTCATTGCTGAGGACATGCAAAGGAATGCCCAACAGTCAAGTAACAACCCAAAAACTGGCTCCAAAGGCCCCCTCATGCAAACTTGTCTATCTGCAGGGTCTGGGTAGACAGGATATAGGACACTGTTTCTATGAATAGCCAGACAGAAACAGCAAGTGTGCACTGTGCACAGCTCTCATTCAGCACTTGGTTTTAGGAATGAGTCATTTCAGATGTTTTTCCATCCATTGCCATTCTATGCTTCCTCCAGCCCCATCTGGTGCTTCCTCACCACCTTTCCCAGTATTTTTTCCAGTGGTTCCATACTTTACATAAAATTTTGCATCTTTGACATATAAATATTCTAAGATAAATTCATCTCTATTAAGATATCAGAAATATTCCATGAAGCAGTTTAATTGCATGTGAAAAATAATGCAAAGGAACTCTGAACTGACAAATCAGCTACTTGTTTTAACCTAATCTTGGGCCTCATTTCTCACATCCACTCAGGTACTGGTTTTGCAATTGCTGAAAGAGAACCAAGGTACAAGCTGGCTGTCTGAAAAGGGGTAGGAGAAGCCTGCCCTCTGAAGCAAATGCAAGTCTTGCATTTCCACATACTTCTATTGCACCAGCACTGCCATGCAAAAGCAGCCATTTCCCAGACCCATCTCAGTGAACAAGTGACACAGGGAAGAAAAGCAGGTGGCCAGAAATGGGATAAAAAGGGGAAAATTCCTTACAGCACTACTCCACATGTAGGTCAATATAAGATGGGAGCACTAAGTCCAAAGACTAAGAACTCTAGAAATTATAAAATAAATTTTAATTAAGAATCATAAGTTTCTTCTGAACAGATCACAAACAAGTGGAGGCAAATGATCGTGTTCCCACTTTAAGCCTTGAGAAAGCCGGAGGAGTGCTGATGTCCATTAACACAAGCAGACTTCCAGGAAACAATCCGTTGGACCACACGATGGCAGTAAGGGAATGTTTCTAAGGGTATTTTCCCAGTAGAAGAGGCTGCAGTAATGCGGATATCTGCTGCCTCTGCCTGCCTTCGCAATAAAGGGCACAGACACACTCTAGGAAGGAACTGGAGAAACAACCTGGCTTTCTGTCATTCACTACAATGCAAAAGCTCCTGCTCTGCAGAATGATGCTCAGTCATGCATCCTCTCGAGCCTTAATGCCCTGATACAGACATTTGGGCTAGGCAGTGCTGCTTTGGAAATCGTGGGGTATCCCCTGCCCCTTTGGTAGATGAGCACTGGAAAAGCAGTTTGTCAGATATTCATACCCAGTCCGCAACAAAAAAGACAAAGAAAGAAGCTTAAATTTGTTCACGTGTGGAAAGAAGAGAAAGGAAAACAAGAACAATATTACAATGGTTTCGTAGGTTAATGCTTGTTGGAAATGCAGAGATAAAAGGAAGACTTCCAAGTAGCTGACAGTGGCTCACTTTGTCCTTTGTTCTTTGAGTAGAAATGGAAGGGTCATCATATACCCCTTTGTTTCCAAATAGTAATAATATCAAACAAGACAACAGATGCTGAAATTATACAGGGGATGTCAGATTACACTGCCTTATGTTCCTAACTGCAAGGGAAAAGAAACTTCACCCCTCAGGACCCAAAGACTGAAACAGATCCTACACTTTCCAGCATTGCTTTTCTGTAACTGGGGAATCAACATGGCTTTATAGATTGCCTTAGCAAATTAGCAAGACATGCACATTAATGCAGCTTCAGGAGGCTAATGTAAGATAAATGAATTTTCTGCATCTATGTTCTATGCAGGGGAGCCAAGACAAACTCTTATGCTAAGATCTTTCTTTAGTGGAAAAAAAAAGCATCAGAGAATCTGCCTCAGATTGCAACATCAGTAGAAGAGGTTACAAAACAAACTGACAAAATTAATAGCAACAAATCACCCAGACTAGATGATATTTGCCCTGGATTCCAATAGCAATTGAAGGTTGAAACAGTAGAACTATTAAACATCTAACTTCTTGACTAAAATTGCTTTGGCACCAAATCAGTAGAAAGCATCATAGATGAAGCAAATAAATGTTTTAAAATGGTGTGGGTACTCTAGTGAGACTGACACTCACACTAGTGTAATTGATAGATACCAAAATAAAGAATAAACAATAAAGAATTAATGGAACAATGGATAAATATGCTGTGTAAGATAGGAATTACTGTGGTTTATGTAAAAAGAGGGTAAGCCTTACAAATCCACAAAGAAACAAAAAAAGCACGGGGACAAGCTATAGCCCAAAAGGCTTTCAGCAAGGTATTTGAGCAAAAGCTTTCAAGAATGCAAAGTTGCCCTGGGACAACGGGAGGAAATTCTCTCATGGATAAAGTAATGGAAGTAAAGAGAAGGGATCAATGAACAGCTTACTCAATGAATGTACTTTGCTGGTGGATTCCACAGGGATCACTGCTAGGGCTGGAGCTTTTCAACATATTATAAATAATTTAAAGTAAATCTCAAAAAGCTATTATTCAGGGAAATGAAAATAAAAAGTGACAGCAGAGGACTCCAGATGGACCATCTGATATAAACTGACCAGGAAAACATCACAGATTAAATTAACTCCTAATAAATGGAAAGTAATGCTCATGAGGAAAGGAAAAATAAAACCACAATCAAACTCACCTAAAACCAATAATCTCCCCAAATCCTAAGGTTTTATACACAGTAATGAACTTTGAACTGATAATCACTCATTGTGAGTGAGATGCTGGATTTTTGACGTAAAGNTATGATTCTATGATTCTATGACAGGGATGTCACACCACACCGCTGCACGAAGCCAAGGTGTAGGCGCATCTGACACAGCTGTTGCAGGGCTCTCCTGTCTCTCCAACCCCATCTCACTCATGCCAAAATGCATGAGTGGGGAAAAAGGGAGTAGGGGAGTGTCTATAACACCATGACTAGCATGCTGAGGATGAATATTCTGCTGTGAATGACTTAAGAGTTTTGGGATTGATTGACAGACAAAAGACTCCAACCCAAACAAAACAAGACTCTTTCTACCCCAAAAAAGGATTACTCTATAGAATTCACTGTTGTGAATAGATGCTGTACACAACAACGTTTACATAAATTTCAAAAAATTCCTAAGTCCATGAAAAATAAACAATCCAGGCAGAGCTTTGGCATAGGAAGATATTCCATCTTGGAAAATCACAGAATCATGGAATTGTTTGCATTGGCATGGCCACCTAGAACAGGTTGCACAGATGCCTAAAGTCAAGTCATTAAAAGCAAAATGTGCTCTGAGCACTTCGACCTGTCCTATCCTTCCCAAGTACTGGCTACTAGTAGCTCTCCAAGATTGCAAAATGAAGTTTTGGGTTCATTCAGCATGGCTATTGTTACAAAAAAATCAGATACTTTTCCGAACAAAGTATAAAGTGTAACTTACTCTGCATCATATCCAGTTAGACAGATTTGATGTGGCTTTAATTTAACTACTGCACTTACAAACTTCTTCTGTTAAAGTGCTTAAAATAATCTACAACATATAGGAGTCACACCTGTAATATGCTTGTCATGACATGAATACTTCATTAGTCAATGTGTCATAGTATCATTGTTTGTCCTTGGTCTGGTAAATTTTAAATCTAGTACCTACAAGTGTTATTTAACATTGACTCAAAAGACAAGAATAGAAAAAACCTACACAGTTAATTCTGAGTGTGTATTTTACAACTGTGCATGAACACTAGGTTTAACAGCTTTCATTACGTATCTCTGAACTGTAATCCTGCTATAGCTGTGACACACATGGGCACACTTCTGTAGGCACCATCATGAATTGCTGCTCAACAGAAAGCTTGCTCTGAAACATACACCAGTATTTCTGCCGTTTACAACATGAAACTGACGGTATTTTTATTTCTTTGTTTCACAGAATGGTTACGGTTGGAAGGGGCCACTGTGGGTCACCTGGTCCAAACTCCCTGCTCAAGCAATAACCTTCAGAACTGCAGAAAGGAGAATTTTTAAGCTGAATTTTTAAGTACCACCTCAGGATACTAAACACACTTTTGTAAGTATTGCAGAAATCCTTGAGCTTTGGTGTCTCACATGAAGCCAGTCTACTGATTTAGTTCTGTGATCTAGGAAAGGTCAAGAGGGCAGCAGTTGAAATACTAAGAAATGACAAATTTTTTTGCCTTTTTGCTTTGCATTTGTTTATACATCTGAACTGGGATCAGCTTAATTGTAAGTGCCTATATAGAATATTAACCTTTTTCTAAATATTGCCAGTGACATTTGATGTGTAATTTTGTGCTGTATGCTCTTCATTATTAACAGCCATCAGCTGTTGAAATTAAAGCATTGTTGTCAGATGTGCTTTTCTTTTGGGCTCTGATCTTGCAAACGAGCAAATACACGACAAAGGAATCTCACTGGACACAACTGATGAAAAATAATTGCAAATTAATGTTTGTTTCTAGCATGTCTCTAAAAGGCGTGAACTAACTTTTGAATGATTTACAATGTTTTCCTGTAACTTTACCAAATGAAGTAGCACAGAAGCAGCAAAAACTCTATGAGCACTATGAACAAGAAAAATTCCCAAACTTGATAAATCAGAACCATTTTTCAATGAAAGTCATGTCCTAAAAGAACAGCTGTAACAGCGAATGCCATTGGCACCTGACCTCACTCAGGTGAGGCAATGCAATAAACAGCCACCATACAAACTGTTCCTTCCACAGAGAATAAACAATCTAGGAACTAGGCAATGAGGTACACGGGAATAAAGTGAGGAACAGGAGGGTAATTACTTAAGACTACAAATACGCTAGCATGGACTGTTACTGCACATTCAACTTTTCTTCACAGAAAACACAGTCTCCCTTAGTAATACTCAACCTTGCCTTTACACATTTTTTTATTACAAATCATATTAATCTGACAACACATTGAACAACAGGAAATATTTACTCTCCTCAGCTGTCAATAACTGTACTCTATGGCTCTTCATTCATAATTTCCAATGACAAGCTGACTAGAAAGTTTTTATCTATTATGGAGCACTTCTTCAGGTGTGAAATCAATACAATAATGCAAAAAATTAGTTATTTAGCATCTTACAAATGTGAGTGTTAGAACTAGTTAAATTTTTTATTGATTTCATATTTATCTGGCCTCCTGTTGACTCTGAACAGGGACTAAAACAACTTGATCCCATCAGTCTTGGTAGGCCAAAGTTTTTGGAGAAAGAAAAAAAAAGTCCTACAAAGGGCCTTTATACAGCAACAGAGAAAAAATAAAGGTATTTTTATCTTTAGTTAAGTGTATGGAAATCTCAGTAAATACATTTTAGACAAAGACTGGCATTTCTGACTGCAATTAAAATCCAATCATCTACCTCTCTCTTGCAATATCCAAAGCACTTACTATTGAAATCTGATTTTCGTACTTGAAGTCAAAATCATTCCCTTCCTTTGCATCCATTTGTTCTTGAGGAAATTCCTCCCTCCTTCCCTAAAGCATAATACATAAAGCCGAAGGGGAGTGCTAGAGGAGGGGGAGGCTTTTGGAATACAAAGGTGGTCATGGTCCTTACAGTCATCAGTCATCTGTCCCTTTACAGGGGACTTCTGAAGAGGTTGAAACTGTTTGTACTGGTGGAACGTAACCAGTGAGCTGTACAAAGAAGGATTCCCAGTCAGGACCCGTGAGTTGTATCACACAGTTTTACAGCCAGTATGATACACTGCAAGGAAACACAACTAAAACACCATAAACAGGTGCAGTTCCACTGAAGACAGTGGTGAAAACTACTACCTTATGGAGGAAAAAGCCAGGCAAAAGAAATAAATTCTAAGAGGTTCCTCAACCCACCATAACTTCTTTACAATCTTTTCTTCCTCGTTGAGGTATTTCTGCCTTTCTTGTTCCACCAGGTTGCGCTGTCGCTGCACAGGATCTTCAAGTCTCTTCACTGTTTCAATCATTTTGCCATTGATCTCCAGCTCTGCTTTCTTCACCATTGCCCTCAGCATCTCCTGGTTCTGCAGCTGTTGCACAAAAAAAATCAACTTCAATTTTTCCTGCTTGACTGACATCCCTGGCAACTGAACACAGTGCAGACCTCAGAAGGTTGGGATAAACACAGCCCTACAGTGAGTGAATGTTTTTACTTTTTTTCCCCCCTTTAACTGTACCTATAAATGTTATTCAGTGTATTCCATGTATGTATCTAACTTCCAGCTGCAAGTCGATGAACAAAATAAGTTGGGATCAGTAAATCACCATCAGTGCGTAACTTCTGCAAGGATTGCGGCCCCTCTATTATGCCCGGTTCAACATGAATCAAGAATTAATTATGCCTCACAAGAACACCAGAAGCTTGACTTCCACTTTGCATGTATCTCACAAGCTTATGCATCATGCGTCCATACGTGCCTAGTGGATAAGTCCACACATTAATGTCATGGCTGGAATGCACTGCTGTTTTCAGAATGGAAATTTTTAGTCTCTCAAGTGGCAGAGGGAGGATTGTGCCAGAGAGTGTAATTTGGTACAGACATACAGCTCATCTGCAATACAGAAAACCTTCTTTACCCACCAAAAAACCCCTCTTTATAATACGGTAATTTTCTGAGAACTGCAAAAGTCACACCTTCTTTCTTATCTTAGCCTGATGTTAAGAAACTAAAGCATTAATTTTCTTGCTGATATTAAACTTATAAAGCAAAACACAGCTAAGAGAACAAACTAGACTGCACTCTTCTGTGGGTAGAGCAGCTATGCCCCACACTCACACAAACCAAACCTGTTTAAGTCTCAAATCACAGGATTCAAAGTGATAAGCAGGACTCCACCTAGTCACAGCTTTATGATATGGGCCACATGAACATGACTCTGTTAGCCCAGCAGCCATCTCGTACCCTAAGATTTTAAAAACACCTGTGTCAACTGGGGGACAAAATTCCAGTTTTAAAACTTGACACTTGGAACTGTCCTCTAAACATCCAGGACTGACAGCCAAACCACATCTAACACAAAAAGTAAACCCATGACCTAATAGGAAGAATCACAAAAATGGGATACAAGACAGTATAATGCAGTAAAACTTCTTTGTAACTTGATTTGAGAGAATCCATGAGATTCAGAGAAAATAAAAAAAAAGCTTTTGCTGAGATAAGTTTTTCCAACCAGTATGGGCATGAGAGGAGCAAACTCAACTCTCCCCTCCCAGCTATTCAGTCACTAGACTTGACTCTTTCCTCCAGCAACACAACTGCAATGAGAGGGAGGGTAACACCTCACTGCAGGTGTGTGTGGAGAGGTGGTCTGAGCTGTGACAAGCAGGAGGTGTTGGCTCAAAACTCAGCTGAAGACAAGTGTTAGCAGTTAGGGAAAAAAATGAAGCTGAAAAAATGTTTGACCAGCGCAAACAGATAAACATGATCTGGATTATTTTGAAGACAGTGCATATGTGTGTTTTTTCCCACTATGGGATTAATGTTTGAATTTGATAAATTACAGTCTCTTACTGCCAAGACAGTACAACTATCTGAGACACACACCTCTTTCATTGTATTATATTTTCAAGTAGGAAAACCTAAATGAATGAATAAATGAGTGAATGAGCATGTAACACTTCAGTCAGTTTATTCACAGCTCTTTAAAAAGTGGGGAAATTTGACACAGGGAAGTGACTTATGATATGTGAAAGAACTAATCCGAGGTCAGTAAGAAGGTCAGTAATGGAGTCAGACTTCAGTCTCAGGTGTCCAGAATTTAAGCCCTCAGTGTTCCTCAGCTGGTAACTGTGACTTTCAGTAATAGCAAAACTGAGTATGTGTGAGTGTGTGAGGTTGTGAAATGGGCAGGCACATGTTTTTTCCTATTATGGGGGTATGTAGGGGATCTATATTTATTGTGACGATGCCTACAGCTAAGACATTTGTCACCTCCATTTATGAGGAGCTTGAACAGTACCAGGACGTTTCAGTCATAAAAGTTCATCCATTTCTGATAATGAGATTAGGGAATAAAAATGTAACACAGCAATACTTAAAAAATGCTTGTATGTTGAGGACTCCCAAACCTCAAGGTCTGGAGTGAGCTCTTGAAGTCTGGGAAATGACTCATCACAAACATGGTTTTGACATTTCTACGAAAATTCATGCAACACTTGGCTAGTTATGGAAAACCTGGTTTTTATCATGCTTGGGAACAGGGACAGAAGAAGGGGAAAATACATATGGATGCAGAGAGACAAGAAACAAGGGAAGAGGAACAACTGTGGCAGTCACCAGCCAAAGGACAGCATGAGACAGGGTGAGCAGGAGTAGAGGGGAGGAGCTGTGGCTGAGGACGAGAAGGCTGTCCCTGGCCATTATACCACATTTACCTCCATATTCTGAAACTAAACTTGATTCTTACCTTTTTTCTTCCCGTAGGTATCTGATTTGAGACTTTCTGGCTAAGTGCACACCCTATTTTTACCTGTAACCATTTCTGCCATTTATTTCACCACCTCAAGTGGAAAAAATACATTTTGGTTCCACACAGCACAACTTTTTGTACTTTAAGCTTGCTCCAAAACAAACCAAACAAACAATCTTAGACACTCATACTTGAAAAGAAACTTTGTTAAAATAGTACTCGAGTTCCAAAGGCAAGTGGCCAAAAGTAAGGAAATGCAACTCATGCTTTCCTGTCACCACCAAATGGCAATTTCTTGCTAATTAGAGTTAGCTTGCAAGCAGCAATCAAACAGAAAGAAATTTAACATGCTTTTTTAGAATCCTAGCATCCTTTCCTACATTAATTACCCTCAGCTTTCACTCCCAGCCTTAATAATCTCTCCAGATACCTACCTTGTAGGTAGGTATCTTCTTCAGCTACTGCTCCATCTGTTAGAGCTCTCACATAAGTAACTCAGCACTGCCTTTGGTACCCACCTCAAGAATAACCTGATAACCAGTTCAGTTCACTCTGAACCAATTATTATTATCTATGAGACAGATAACTGGAAAACAAAGTATTACTTCACAGCCTGGCTCTTCATTAGGAGACAAGCATGACCAGTCCAGTGGGAGCCTCCCACGCTTTTCTGGGAGAGGCTCCTGGGCCACCCACCTCCCCATATACTACAGCACCCAGCCACGAACAGGAACCGACACCTGCAGCTCAGGACCTCTGCAGAACCCAACTATGTAGCTCCTGAAGTTCGTTACCGTACATTGATGAAACACAGTCTCTCCAGTTCTATACAGCAGCTCAAAATACATTTGAATTTCTAATTCAGTTACACTTGTGAGACTATCACATACCATTTATGGCAATGTTGTTACCACATTTTCTGTCTTTTCTTCAGCACTCACTTCCCTGCAAACAATGCACTGAGTGAAGGAAAATCATGCATGCATACACATCCTCATGCTGAACCTTAGTCATATCTGTGTTCTCTTAAAATGTGTTCAACTAAAACAAATAAGTAATAGACAAAAAAAAAAAAAAAGTCCAATATACATATAACCTAAGAATATATACCATTTCTTGAAGGCTTGGTTCAAACCTGCTACTAAGAGTTAGTTTGCATTGTCTGTGAGTGCAGAATGAGCAACCCCACTAACATCATCATGGGCTCCATTCTTACCAACAACAAATTCATCCAGGACACAGGCTGGGTTACAGCCTCAATCTGGTAATGAGGAAAACTCCACAGCACCATGAAGCTGGTTTTTCTTGAATGTCTCTGAAAATCAGACTGTTTAAAGAAGATGCTAGTGGAATAGCAAGAAGTGTATCTCATCTCTGGCAAGAGCCATGAGGCAAATGTCTTTATGTCAAGAATCTCTGTTTAAAATCCAACCACACACTGAGTCTTAACTTTCTGGTTGCTTCTGGTAACATATATTTAACTGATGTGTGAATCAATACATCTGTATCAATTGCTACTGGATATAGTTTAAAAAGAAGATTTTGCCAGCACAGGAAAAGGTTACATGAATCAATGGGTCTCTTCCATTGTGTGTTTCTCTGATTCCATAAAGAAAACTAGTAGGAACTTACGGTGATAACATCAATTGAATATAGAACCATCGACAGTATTAAATATAGTTTTATGTCCTGTTTCTGAGTTATCCTGCCAACTTTTGTGTCTGTGCAATCATCTTTTTCATTTTTTTGGAAGTGTTTCTTCTAGTCTGTCACTGTATGAAAAATTCACACAAATGGGAACAATTTGACTGCCAACCCAGGAGAAACAGTGAAAGTGAAAAATATTAAATACTGTCAAACATATAATGCAAACAATCTGGGAGAACGGAAAAATTTTTCACTTATACTAATTTTTGAAAACACATAGCACAAAATTTTTCATTAAAAACGTGATATTTCAACACTCTTCAATTTAAAACACTGTTTCACTTGATGCCCTACCGTGAGCTCTTTTTCAAAATAATTCAAGAAAGCCATGACAAAAACTCACTCTCATGAATGTAATTTCTGTTTAAACCAAAGAACCCTTGAGCAACAGGTTCCTCCATCCGACTATCACAAACTTCTCAACTTCCTGCTAGCTCAATGCACCAAGTTTGCTACAATTTCTGAATTAAGGGAAGCCAGCTGGAGTTAATGAGCACACTCGGGATACGTCCTTTTTTCCTTCTCAAGACTTCCTTGGCAGCATTGATTTGTGCAGATGGTACAAGTTTCTTCACTCCTGTGTGCCACAGTGCTATAGCTGATCAAAAGCAAGGCTTCTGCTCCGGGCAGGGCCACGGAGACAAAGCGCAGCTGGGGAAATGCCACCTCCTCGATGAGCAGGCCCTGTGAGGACCACGTACTCGCTGCCTCCAGCGCAGCACTGCAGCCTCCAGCCCACTTTACGAGGCCACGTGCTAAGCACAGCTGGTGGCCAGACTGCAGGCATTTGCCAAGAGCTGCATTTGGCACATGGGGCTGCTGAAGGACAGAGGGGCTGCAGTGGTTTGCGGTACAAATGTGGAAGAATATGCACATATACATATTGTGCCAGGGCAGAGATCCCATGCCAGTGTCTTGAAATTAGATGGGGAACATGGTGGCTGGTACACAGGCAGCACTGCTGAGAAAAGCTTTTGAAAGATACATTTGCTATAGGAACACACTCATCCTAAACTGAAGTCAGACAGGAAGAAGTCACCTGACAGACATAACTCTTCGCTCCAAACACCTCCTGCCATCTTTTCATTCCCAGCAAACTGAGCACAGGACCTTGTCACAGCATCTTCAGTCAGCCACATTTTCCTGTCCTGATGTTTACCTCACCCTTCTGCTCCCTTGCCTAACAACTGGTTCATAATTCAATTTCCTTTAGATAAGGAGGTGAAGGCAAAATGTGCTCTGAATTCTGATCTGTATTACCATTATTTTCTTCTAAAATAATCAGCAAATCAAATGTGATTGACATAGTACCATTCAAAACCACCTTGGCTGTAAAAGCAGTAGTTGCAGCCCTAAATACCAAACAAGTGATGCCACTTTCTGGGCAAGGAGGAGTGGCAGAGTATTGAAGTTCACTTTGTCTTACAAGAAAATGCTTTGGCCTCCTTTTCCATCTTCTGAGACAAGACACAGTGCTCTTCAGTTTCCAGTTAAGTGAAGGGCTGCAGATCTGTACAGCTGCATATGCTTATTTTCACAGTGTCTGAGGTGAACATCATATATTTATATATGCAGCATGACTGTATGTGCCAAAATAATACTTTTGTTAACTCTTGTTGATGCGTATTAGGAAGGTACTTCTAAAATGTGAATATAAGTAGGGTACAACAAACCAGCAACAACTTCTGAAATATCCTTTTCCCCTTAGTGTTCAAGTTGGCTATTCTTCTGAATTCTGTAAATACAGGACTCAAACTCTGGCTCAATGCATATCTACTGATCCTCAGCTACATTTAGGTTTCCTGACATCAAAGTTGTTTATTCAGGAATTTTAAAACTGTCTCAACTGTAAACAGTATGAAGCAGGAACATGGCTCTTCAGACATGTTTATACAGCACATAGCATAGCAGGGTCCAAACTGTAATCACAGACTTGATATTATTGTAATATAAATAGTGCTTTAATGTCTAGAGTCATCAAACAAAGCTAGAAACTACTTTTTTCCTCAATATCTGAGCAGCAGTAGTTTAACTGAGCTAATCTCACACCTTGAGGACTATGCAGGCTAGAGCTTTTGTGTCTCTGGTACTTGGGTCTGCTCTTTGCTAGAACTCTGCTGCTGAGAATCACTTACACAAAAGGTAAAAGAGAGAGAAAATGAGAAACAGGGAGGGAGGGAAGGAGAGAGGAAAAAGGCATTTGCTGACAACCCACCTTTTCTCCCACCATTACCCAGACAAGCATACCTGTAGCTGCTTCATCTGATGCAACTGCAGCCGCAGATCTGACACACTGCGTTTCATACCATGCAGGCTGACTTGCATTGATGGGGCTCCTGCAGGGTGATGGATGACAGCTGACTCCACAGTTGCCAGTGCATTCTTCCCCCCAGACATGTTAGCAGTACCTGAAATAAGCAGCAGTACAGGTTGAGCTCACAGCAGAGAACGTGCAAACATGATCCTTCCTCTGCCCATTAAATCCACACATATTTCACACAGATGGACAAGGAAAGAAAATGACAGAGGCCAATGCTCAGTATTAACAGGGGACAGGCATCTCCTTATCCAATATATTTTGAAGAAAGAATGTATAATGTCAGAGTGTATGTGTGCTGGAACCTCAGTTGTATCAGAGCACTGCATTACTCCAAGACTGCTTTCTACCACATGTAGTGGAGATGGGATAATAAGCTATAACTGCAGGTTACACAAAACAGCAGAAAATCACAATGGTGCTGAAAGTAGCTGCAGGACTGCCCTTCCAGGAGACATCTGAGATCAAGATGATGCAAATTCAAAGGACTCCTGAATTGCATATTTGTTGATTAATCATCACAGGAAAGAGATTCAGTCAAGCTGCGAAATTTGGGGAAAAGTTTTCTATAGAAAATCTTGCTTCGTGGCTTAAAGGACAATTGCATTATTTCTAGCAGGTGTCTCCAACTGTGGCCATATAAAACCAGAGAAATAAAATTATGGTGTGGCAGAGGCCCTCCAACCATGTTGTATGCATGCTTTTAGTTTGTCAGAAAGGAATACAGCCTAACACAAGGAAGTGAGCTGAGACACTCTGAAAATAACCCTCAGTGTCCTCACAAGACTTTCTCCATTAAAGAATGCTGTTCCTCTACACAATATCAATATTAAACTTTTTCTTTTCAGTCTCAACTTTATTTACAGGGTACCAGCATATTCCAGTTCAGCAGCTAATAGTCATGTTGCAGCTTCCCCTCGCAATCTGCACTTACACACTCATATTCTTCAAATTTTCCTTCTAATGTGTCTCTTCCCACTGCCAGCAGACAAAATGACAGACTGTCAGTGGGCCATACTTAATTTTTTAAGTCCAGCACTACGTGGTCCTGTAGATTCTACTCATCACACTGCCAAAGCCACCTTATCCCTTGAGCAGAGGGCTCAGACAGCTGCTGCTCCCTGAACTATTGCACTAGCAGCCCCTTGGTACGACAAAGACATTGAGGTGCTGGAGTGTGTCCGGAGAAGGGCAATGAAGTTGGTGAAAGATCTGGAGCATAAGTCTGATGAAAAGCAGCTGAGAGACCTGGGGTTGCTCAGCCTGGAGAACAGGAGGTCCTTGTGACTCTCTACAACTACCTGAAAGGAGCTTGGAAGGAGGTGGGGGTTGGTTTCTTCTCCCAGGTAACATATGATAGGACAAAAGGAAATGGCCTGAAGTTGCACCAGGGGAGGTTCAAATGTAATATTAGGAAAAATTTCTTCACCCAAAGGGTCCTCAAACATTGGAAGAGGCTGCCCAGCGAAGTGGTTGAGTTACCATCCCTGATGGTATTTAAATGATGTGTAGATGTGGTGCTTAGGGACCTTACTTAGTGGTGGACTTGGCAGTGTTAGGTTAGTAGTTGGACTTGATGATCTGAAAGGCCTTTTCTAACCTAAATAATTCCACAATTAGGTCATTCCCTACTTCAATTTTTTCCTTCACTATGAATAAAACAAAAAGTCTGAGGAAACAGAAAATAGCTCATCAATGGATCTTCACAGGGATTTTGGTCATCATTTGTTCCCACATCCCATCAAGTTCAATGAAGTCAAACAAAAATTAGTGTTGTGAGCTTTTCTTTGCCCGAGAAGGCAAATTTTCAGTGCACTAAAGTGCATGACACACCTTCTGACTAGAACGAATGTGAATTCAGGAGTGGGAAGTTCTATCCCATGCTCTCATTCCTAGTAGTCTTTTCAATCAGTAAAGTCTCCAAATGTGCCCAAGTGAGTACAGCTTAGCGTAACAACACATTGTTATCCCTTTGTCAACAGGTGTGGATACCTTGAATGCAGCCTTTGCAAAATTCATCTGGGGAAACTATTAAAGGATGGAAATGACACCAGACTATTTTCATTTAAAAATAGGTCAGAAGTTTTTCAAGAATCCAGTTTCTTGCTTTCCCTACATTTGCAATCCCTGTCAGTAGAAGCACAGGCTCCTCTGGCTGGATCTGCTCTACATACAGCGTGCCATGCCACAGGCTTCCAGAGACATGCTCAGATAAAAAGCTGTTCTAGCCCGGTGCAGGCCATTGTAATGCTATTCCTTCGCTAAATGTGCTCCAGCTAAATCCGCTTGGTGCTTCAACAACAGCACTTTTCACTACACTGCTGAGTAAGCTGCTGCACATTTTTGCTATACTCCAGTATGATTCAATGCTCTCTTGACTTTCAAAGAGCTGCTTAACAGAAAGCAACACTCAAGAAATAAACAGTCCTTGTTCACTGCCATTATGTACCCACTCCATGCTTCAGTCTAATATATGCTAATACTTATCTGTCTACATGTACACCGCAGTTTTTCCTACAGTCAAGCATCTCTCTCCCACACACACTATTTTTTTCAATTTTTTTAAAAAGAAAATGGTATGTAGTTCATAAACCTTACAGACAAAAACCACCAGAGAGTCTGAAAAATGTGGATAAGCCTCCAAGAGTTCTGATCCCTAGCCACAAATCTGGGCTATTTTTGAAAGCACATCTACCTTTCTGCTGCTCTTTGCCTCAAGCACAAGCTCCAAAACCTCAGCCCCCGACCCTGTGATGATGCAGCCAAGGCATGAATCAGTCCTCGCCAGTCTCTCCCCCCATGCTGGACCCCAGTCAATTCACATATTTTCTCAGGAAGGGGGTGCCTTCTTTCCTTTTAGTGTAGATGGACTGTGATCTGCTTCTGTAAGCAATAAATGCCTCTTGCTGTATAAAAAGCACCTCTCCTCCTCCACGGCTGCCTCAGCTACCTCTTCCCTCCACTGGGTACTCTCAGCTGCCACAGTGTCCCTGCTGCAGAGTGTGCTCAGAGCCTGTGAAACTTGAGGTGGGACTCCCGAGCGTGCAAAACACAAGGAGACACTGAGTGAGCAGTAAGGATCAGCAGCTGATTGCTCAGATAAACATATTTTCATCAAAACAGAATAGAAGTGTAGCTGAATGAGGGGCTGCTTCATCTAGGGAGTATAGCTCACTTTTGGAAATAGTCCCAGGCTGTAGCTTTGTGATTAGATGTGTGGCCAGATGGTTCAATGGGAAAGAAACAGCACTGGCTCTAAGGTTTTTAAATAAACCCTTGCTGGAGCTGGTCAAGGGGGCCTAAATGCAAATCCCCTCCACAATTCCCTAGTACTCCAGACTAAAAAAAAGTTAACTTTTTTTTACAAAGGCTAATGAAACAAGCTGCCATTTTTAGAGTACAAAGAGAACTGACATTCAGGAAGGGGAAAGATCTGCTGTTTGCTTAGGAAGGTAAGGAACACAGCTTCTACTCCCTAACACTTGACCTTTGCTGTGGTTGCAAAGACACTGCTCTCCTTCCATTTTCCAGATTTTTTTTTTCTAAAATGCTACGATTTTATTTTGAAGCAGGCTGGGGAAAAGAGGCCATCAGAAGACACTTATCAATGTTTCTTCACAAATTACTCACCATTAAAGAGCCACAACATTTTCAAGCATCATTTAAGACATGTGACAGTTACCAGACAGCACTAAAACACCCTTAAAAGAGTAAAATATTCTCTATATATGTGTGCAACTTTGCCTCATTAATCCAGAATGAATTCAGGATCATGTTTTGCCAGCAAATGCTGACAGAGTTCAAAGATTAGCATGATCTGTCTTTGAATCTGAGAAGAGCAAGCAGATACGGACAACGTTTTAATTCACAGGTCATCACAAGAGTCAGTCATATGAAAAAGGCACATGGATATACACAGATGACAAGACAAAAAGTGAGGAAGCAAATCCGAGACCTACACTTGTAATTCTTCTCCCTGCTGCCATCTTCTCTTGGTTTGTATCGATGGCATTAGTGCAGAAATCTGCAGTCCCCACTATATTTTCAGGAAATACTAAACTATGGTACTTCCTCTTCCAATGAGCAAAAAACTATTGCTTTTTTTTGGTAATCCATGACACAACTGATCTCAATTTCATCTATGAATCCAGGATTTAGTCTATCAATCAATTTCCACTTGATGAACAAAAATATGACAGAAAAAAAGAGTATGTGAGCATTTCTTAGGATATTTGTTAGTAATCTCAGGGAGACTGCTTCCTAATATGGTTTGGTTTTAGAGTCACATGCTGTTCCTAAGTGAAGAGTTCCTTGATGGCATTTGTGTTTAATGAACTGAAGATCTTTATAAGGATTCAGTCATAGGATTTCTCCTAACATTAGTAGAAAAGACATAACCAGTCTGTGGAGGGTTACTCTTCTTTGAACCCAGCCCCACCATGAAAGAATTGAGCCTCAGGCTATAAAACTTAAGAAAGACAGACAAGCATTGTCATTACAGTCTCATTTTCCCCAGTGAAAAAGGGTTTTTTTTTCCATGGTCCTTAATATTTGAAGCTGCTACAGACTGGCAAAGCAAAAGCACGTTAAATACAACAATTTGGTTTATATTATGTACCAAACAGAGTATTCACAATCTGGCTATATAGTTATCTAGAGTTTAGAAATTTTGGGTTCTTTCCCGTCCCAAGGGACCTAGTTCTCTATTTTTTGCATGAAAGTCTTCTGTCACTGGAACACATACTATAAAATACAATTCAGTTCAACATTGATAAGCCAGTATTATCTTGCACAGATGTTTTATTGTTTAGGATGGGAAGCAATTCATATTTTTGCTTACAAGTGCTTTACAAAGGACTGTTCAATCAACATTTTATACCACTTTTTCTTTCAAACAGACTTTGAAATTGCTAACACTGGTATCTCAGTGCACAGTTGTCCAGTGGAACTGTAAAGTAAGAGAGTATTATAGCCTGAATGGCTATACTTAATAAAGATTGGGTTGAATTGAAGAACAAAACAGCGGTTAGCAGAAGTGTTTCTAGATGCTGCTGGCATGTTGAAATCCAAGCATATTTACTAAAAGGAGAAACATTCTGCAGCATATTCTGGCAGATTGCCTAATTTTCAAGTAAGCAGGGATTGCACTATGTATTAGACTGTGTCATGCACAATTTCAAAAGCAGGTGCAAAAGCAAAATATTCCATTATACAAGACTATTCTATTATACTCCAGTCTTCGATAATAGCTGTTATGGGTTAAAATGCTATAGTATATTGGGGTCATCACACAAGTTTTCCTTACTTGTTACAATTTAATTTTGTGGCTGAGCCATGCTGCAAGAACAGGGTTTTGGGATGCAGGTGCTGAAGTTACAACTATACTTTATAGCACTGATAGGGATCCTTGCAGATCGCTGGCTGCATGGCTGATCCCACTGTCCTATCCCCATCTCCAAAGTGACGAGAAAGGTATCAAGGTATCTGTTGCACAACCTGAATGCTGGAATCCTTACTCACATGCTGGATATGGGCATGGCCATGTGACAAAGTCAATGTTTCTGTCAGTAAGGGACAAACACTGATCTGGTCTTTTGACAGTAAATTACATTCTCCACCCTTCGCCTCTCCTCCATGCTCAGATATGCAGCTGTTAGATGTAACCCTGCCATTTTGGGGACGTGTTCAGTTATACGATAAGGCAGTGAGTGAGGAGCATTTGGGAAGGACAGTGGCAGGAAACGGCTGCTGGTCAGATGAACCACGCTGTTCTGGTGGGCTGGCTATGACTTCCAGGGGAACACCCATCTTCACTTTATGTAAGGCTGTTTTCCCCATGAATATTATTCCATTTCTCCTTTCACTGATAGCACATGTACACATGCACACACAAATCACTGAACTGTTTAGGTTTAAAGGGACTTTGGAGGTCATGTGGTCCACACTCCCACTTAGATCAGGACCTCCAAGTCAGGGCCCCCCTCAAAGTACTTGTCTGAATTAGTATCAACACAGGGAAAGCAGAAAGGCTGAACAGCAATGCACTACAAAGAGGAACACAAGACAGTGTGTGCGCAGGCTGTGATGGTTTCATAGGTGCGTAATATGACCTGCACAAGTGGGAAACACCCGAAGTTATCAGTCTTTACTGCAATAGGGAAAAGTCTCGGAGCACTTTGCAGCTGCTTTGAAAAACTGCAGATTTTTCAGTACATTGTCTGAAACTGAGAAATTACAACTTATTTCTTCAAAGCCTTAAGTATTGTTCTCCCCGTCCAGAGGCCAGCAGGAAGGGAGGAGTTGGAAATGGACCAGAAAGCAGCCTGAGAGCAAAACTTCAGTACCAGGATTTTAGCACTTTCTTTCTTGCATGTCCTCGATAGTTTCCAGGTCTAGTTTGATTTCTGTCGGTTAGGAGGACATACTGCAATTCCAGATAAACAGGAATCTTGAACGTGAACTAACAGCTCCCACAGAAAGGCTAGTTAGGAGCATAATAGGTTCGCTAATAAATGTGTGTGGTTTACTACCTGCCAGAGCCCAGACCTCCCTGTGGGAACAGCACTACCAGGAAGTAGAGAACTGCTTTTATTTGCATTCAGTGAATGACAAAAGGCAAAGAGGAGGCATATAAAAACACCAACACCCTGCAGACTTCTCCAGCAGCAGCCCATACACAAAGAGCTTCAATCACATGGAGATCTTTCACAACAGCCTTAACTCCATCTTTTAAACACTTAACAGCGCTCCAAGTGGGAAGCTAAAATAAGACCTGGCTTCATAATCGATAACTCAGAATAATTTAGGGGAACTTTAATAATTAGTAACAGACAAATGTGGCTTAATTAAGAAAAATGCTTTCTTGTTGACTACTAAATTTCTTGGGTTTTATTACATCCATAGCAGGACAGCAGGACCCTAGAGAAAAGTTCAGGTGACCAGAAAAAAAATGAAATGTTTAGTCTTCTACAGCAATCTGGATACATCTGGGGTTAATGACAGAAATATATACACACTCTAGATGGGATGAGGCACTGGAAAATTCACCATATGCAGAGGCTCTGCATCACATTTAAACCATTCAGCACAGGTGTAAAATTCATTCCAAATACCATCCAACCTGTCAGAAATTCCTCTCTTAAAGACGTGATCGACTCCCATATTCTGAACTTAAACTTCAGTTCGGACATTACAGCTACAGGAATTTAAATAAATTTGACATTTTCATAAGCTGTGATGGTTGTAATGTTAGAGCTATTCATATACCTGAATAATCTGTAAAAAAAAAGTGAATAATCTTACCTCCAGTGTCAACACTGCTCTTGCTGGACACAATTTTCAACATCATCTTCTCACTAAAGTAATAAAAACAAAAAGAGTAATTTTAGCTTACTAACATTGAAACTATTGTGAAGTTTATAGTCAGCAAAATAAATGGGCTTGTCTAGCATATGTATTTTTAATTTACATCACCAGTAACTTGTCAGTTGTTTTTTTTTTTAAATCACCTCTTAATACAAGTTAAGCAAGGAATGGACTACAAGTAGTAGAAAGTACAGAGATGTAGCTACATTAATTCTTTTTAACACAAAGAAGAGTAATGCAGTTAATCTCCATCTATAATTTGTCATATTCTTCCTCTCTGCCTAGCATTCTCATGGAGATGATAAAGATATTTAAAAATGATTGAGCATTCAGGGGTTTTTTTTATTATTACATTCAAATATTATTTTTGTTGATTGATTACTGAAATCATTACAGATGAATTCTGTTTTTACCTAGAAGCATCTTTGCTATTACTTGTATTTGGCCCTTTAAAAAGCGCAGACTGAACAAGACCAGTTAAACTGGCAATCTGTTTCTCCATGGCTTGTATCCTCTCTCTGTAAGACAAGAGAACCGTTTGTTAAAGCCAGATATATTTGCTTTCAGACTTGTTTTTCTAGGTGAATGATTACCACAGGATTGGAAAAACAATACAGAGTTTGTGCAGAGACCCATGGGTACCAGTTTGCATATACCTTCTTGCAGCAGCTTACCATATCTTAGTTTGGATAGCTTTTGCGTGGTAACAGATGATAAAAAAGACATTTGCTTAGTTAAAATGAACAAAACAAACAACCACCAGGATAATAAACTTGTAATGATCTCACAAGACAGGCAACTAAAACAATCTGTTGATGCCTCTTGGAACTAGTGAAAAATGTGGGGGTTTTCATTTACCTACACTGAGCCAATAGTTTTGCCTGTACATAAGGTTTCAGGATAAAAGACTTTACACTTCTTCTTGTTACTATTTTTACTTTCCCCAAACACAGGATTTTTGTCTGTGGAGTATTTAATCTGCCCAAGCTGACTACTTTCTAGCCCAAATCCTTTGCACCTGAAAAGGACAGAAATGTGACAGAGAGGTGCAGGGCACCAAATGCAGACTGTACGGCAACATTATAATAAAACAGATTTGCTTTCATTCACATATCCTGAGAAATTACTAAAAAACAGAAGGAAAGAAATGAAGAAGAACTACTATAGGTATGTTCAGTGTTTTCTACAGGAACCAAAGGTCACTGAAAACAATGGCTTTTTTTTTTTTTTTTGGAAGGCTGACATTTGTGTGCTTATCTGTTTGGTTAAAAATGCATCTATTAGTCAAGTACCAGGGGACCTCCTCAGTGCGCTCCAGAACAGCCTTTTGCTCTCACAGGTGTCTACTTACACATGCCAGTATGTCAATGACACATCACAGCACAGACACACACCAGTAAGGGATTTTCTGAAAAGGTGTCTGAATATGCCAGCATTAAAGTGTCTGGGGAGACACACAAAAGCAAATACTAACAGAGGGCTGCAACTTTAGAAGATGACTGGGAACAGAACTTCTCAAAAAGCAAGTGACTAAGCCAGCAGCAGTGACTGATGAAAGAAGATGGGACAGACACGCTCAGACACAGACTCAGCCTGCTGCAGGGCCCATCCATCACCACTGCGGCATCCTGGGCACATGGGAGCAGCCAACCTCTACCGACCCTCAGCTCCAGTTGCTGTTTGGCAGCCAAAGCAGTAATGCCAATCAATAAGGATCATATACACTGAAATGCAGGTACCAATAGCAGTCAAAGCAAGCTGACACGACACAAGGCGAGTAACCAGCCCTGCTTGCAGCTAGATGGATTAACCAGGTTAATTATTTCATTCACATTCAGAGAACAAATGAGGTTTGCTGGGATAGCACAGAGATACCATAGTCAGGTGAGGCTCCAAGACACCCAGAGGCTG
This sequence comes from Grallaria varia, assembly GCA_013396735.1. Taxonomy (NCBI): domain Eukaryota; kingdom Metazoa; phylum Chordata; class Aves; order Passeriformes; family Formicariidae; genus Grallaria; species Grallaria varia. The sequence continues at coordinate 1,385,412 of VWZG01004483.1, read as the reverse complement.
AGAAAACAGGGCAGCAAAACAAGTAATGAGATGCTAACAGACACAAGCAGGGAAGAAAGTGGTCAGTCAGTTCCCAGAGAGCAGACACACTCTTAGAGACTTAATACAGTGTGTGCATCTTTCTTTTCTGTCTTCATGTTGAAAGGCATTTTGAATGGTGATGAAAAGTCTAGTGAATCTGACCTAATTAATTTCAAACCAAGAAACATCTTACAGAATTTCCACTACTACAAGTTTTGAAATAAGAAATTGGTTCAGGCTACAGTAACCTTTGGAGTGAAAATAACTACTAAAACCCAGGGATAAATATATTCTAACTAATGTTTATACAGCATTTTTGACACTTAATAATGAAAACTTTTTCTCCCCCCAGATAATCACCACAAAACCTTCCTGTAACCAAACTCAACTGGAAGTCTCTCTGTTTTACCAATTCATAAATATAATGCTTTTTCCATCCCACATTTGATAATCTGGAAGCAATTTTCTGCTTCAAAAGAGATTATGGCTACACAAAGCTGATCTTGTCCTTTGCCATGAAATCTAGGAAAATATGTCGTTAAGAGGGAGAGTGATGTTCTAGAGATAGGAGAGGATGAAAAACAAATGAAATACTGGAATCAATTGCACACAGCACATTATTTTTCATATGGTAAAAGCATCAAGAATGTGAAGAATCTGCATGTGCTCTGGAGTTACTCCGTTAGAAACAAGACAGGATTTTTCCTGTAACCATTTCACTGTAATACCCAGACTCGTTATGGCCATCAGCACCAAACATTTCAAAAACAGGTGTCTGAAAAGAGGCGCCGTTTAGGCATTAAATGAAACAACCTGATTTTCGGAGGCCAGGCGGTGTGACTGAAGGTGGTGTGACTGAAGGCGGTGGGAGGCAGAACATCCAGCATGGCCAGGGAGGGACATGGATGGCTGGTGTCCTGGTCCTGCTGCCTGCCACATGGCTCCAGAGGAGCAGGGACAGTGTCTGCAGGCAACCCCTTGCCATTCGCCTTCCTGGGAAGGGCTGGAGCAGCTTCAGCTCAGGGAGGGAGAAAATGAATGCTTTCTCAGCCTGTGCCAGGCCAGGTCTACCAGGGATGCCAGCACCACCATGACAAGTGTGCATTTGGGGTTCTCAGTGTTGTATTTTCTACCTCTTGCTGTGCTCCCTGCTGTGTAGAGGAAATGTGGGGGAACAGCCTGGCCCAGTGCTGTGTGCACAGGGCAGGACAGGGTCCCACGGGTGGGATGGGGCAGGCCAGGGTACCACAGATCAGATGGGACAGGACAGAGTCCCCAGAGCACAGGGCAGGCCAGGGTCCCATGGCACGGGACAGGCTGGCACTCCAGTGACATGGCGTGGGCCAAGCCAGGATGTGGAGCACTAGCAGAGAGGGTCAGGCAGAACACAATGCAGCGGCGCCTCTTTGCTGGTGGTGGTAGTGTAAGAAGACCCAACCCCATCTCTGCTCCCAGATTAATCTCCCAGATAAAGCTGCATCTCTCTACCACCCAGGAAATGTAGGGAGGGCCCTTCCTACAGCAGTTGGGAAAGAAATGGCTGTTTTATCAGCCGGAGCACGGAAAGGCATTGTTTCACATTGTTTTCCTGTGAATGCTAGAAGAATCAGAGGTGGCAGCATGGTGGGGCAGGAAAGGAAAGGGGCAAGGTCAGAAGTGACACCCCGCCTAGCAGGTCCCATCAGACTTGGCTTTGGGCTTTCACAGACCTTGGCCAGCAAGGCAGGCACCAGCCCCTCACCAGCCCTGTTCTACCCAGAAGGGTGATCCACAGCTCCAGCCCCAGTTTACCAACTGTGGAAAAAAGGGCTGGCTACTTATGAAGAATTTATGAAGATAGCTAGATCATGCAGGAAAAAAATCAGGGAAACAAAAGTACAATTTGAAGTTAATTTGGTCAGTTCTGTTAGGGATAACAAAAAGTCCTTCTGTGAATATGTTAATAACAAAAGGAGGGGCAAGGAAACCTCCATTCTCTGTTGGACTTGGAGGGAAATATAGTTAACAAAGATGAGGAGAAGGCTGAGGTACTGAACACCTACTTTGCCTCAGTTTTTACCAGTAAGACAGGTGGCCCTCAGGACAACTGGCCTCTGGAGCTGGTAGACAGAGATAGCAAGCCAAACAGCCCCCTTGTATTCCAGGAGGAAATAGTTGGTGACTTACTGAGCCATCTGGATCCTCACAAGTCTATGGGACCAGATGGGATCCATCCTAGGGTGATGAGGGAGCTGGCAGCAGAGCTTGCCAAGC
>VWZG01004483.1:1332631-1382542 GCA_013396735.1 Grallaria varia | reverse complement strand
ACTCTGCGTTGGTGAGGCCACACCTTGAGTATTGTGTTCAGTTCTGGGCCCCTCAGTTCAGGAAAGATATTGCGGTGCTGGAGCGGGTCCAGAGAAGAGCAACAAGGCTGGTGAAGGGACTGGAACACAAGTCCTATGGGGAGAGGCTGAGGGAGCTGGGGTTGTTTAGTCTGGAGAAGAGGAGGCTTAGAGGTGACCTCATCACTCTCTATAACTACCTGAAGGGAGGTTATAGCCAGGTGGGGGTTGGTCTCTTCTCCCAGGCAGTCAGCAATGGGACAAGGGGGCATGGGCTTAAGCTCTGCCAGGGGACATTTAAGTTGGATATTAGAAAGAAATTCTTTACAGAGAGAGTAATCAGGCATTGGAATGGCCTGCCCAGGGAGGTGGTAGATTCACCATCCCTGGAGGTTTTTAAACTGAGACTGGACGTGGCACTGAGTGCCATGATCTAGAAAATGGACTGGAGTTGGACCAAGTGTTGGACTTGAGGTCTTTTCCAACCCAATCAATTCTATGATTCTATCCAGGCACTGGGTCCTGCCTTAGCATCCTGCTCCCCAAATTCAGCAAAAGCAAAGCAAGCCCTTGCTTCTCTGAGGACAGTGCACAGACACATCAGATTTCATGACTAGATTTCTTCTTTACAGCTTCACTGAGGTTTCATGCCATTCCCTCTACTGAAATTAACTGGAAGCAATGTCAAGAAGGGTACAGCATATTGCTGAATTGGTATCCTCTTGTCACAGCAATGCTATTTAAGCATGAATTGCATGTTACTTCCCTTTCCTGGGGACATCTTTAATATTCACATCACTGAGAAGATACTTCATACAGACACAGAATAAAACTGGGCTGTGTAACTGTTCATTCACGTTCCTGTTCAACCCTCAGCTGTGCAGCACATCATCCATAACAGATGTACTCAAATACCAAGTCTGCACCACAAAGTAACTGGCACACTTTTCTGGAGAAAAATTCTCAGTGACATCATATTTTATAGTTTAACCCCAAGTGAAGTCTGTATAGTAATCAAAAGAGTATCAGAGACACAGAAATGCACATTTCTTTCTATATTATTCTATAAGAGAAACATCTCACTGGGAAAAGAAAGGAAACAGGAGTAGGTTATCTTTCTCAATGGCTACCTTAGAACAAACTGAAGGTGTCTCAGTCAGACTTCATCCCAAAGCCCCCAAAACAGCTGACTGGATATCCTGGAAATGTGGGAACCAAACACCAGCAGAACCCTTCTGTACTCTGCTCTCTTCCCACAGGAAGATATACACACAGGTGAGTATTTCAGTCTTCTAAGAAGATGATTAAACTCAATCTTTCTACTAGTTTGGAGCTAAAGGGAAAAAAGGAAGCTCTGAAGCACTGCCACCTGTGATATTATGTGACAACTCTTATCCAAGAGTCTGAATCTCATCTTCTTACGAACAGTTCCTCTAACAGAAGGAATACAAAATACAGTTTACCTTTCCTCCATCCTTTATCAGTCATTTGCATTCACCTTTTTCTGCCTGGTTATTCAACACCTTTCACAAAGGAAGCTGCAGTTTTGGCCCTGTGGAAAGTGTCTGAAGGGATATATCTGCAAAGCCCCCTTATACAATTCTTGGGGCATTGCTGACAATCTCTCACTGTTCCTGCCTTTACAAAGTATGTCCATTTGTCCTAATCCACAAAGTCCATCCATACTTCAACATACCAAACAATAAAGTACTTCCATGGTGGAAACAATACCTAATTATCTACACATGACCATTAAACTTCAGTATTGAACTGCAAGCCACAGGCCATGAATGTGATCACATTTTGTGCTCAGTCCAACCATCATCTTTTCTCACTAATCACTAATGTGGCATAAAAAGAAGAGGACAAAAGTTGTGTTCAAGCAGAAGAAAACCACAGTACAATCCTGAAACACTTTAAGGGGAAAAATGTTCTCTGAAGTTATTTTGCTGTTCTAAGGATTGTATTCCAGTGAGTAGCAGCATTTATTATACACCTATTCAGCACTATCAAATAACTTCAAATTTTGCAACACGTGTTATAAATGCAAAGATTGTAAGTTAAACAACATTTAATTGAATGCAAGTCCGGATAAACAGCTTCTTTTCCAATTTACTGACATTTAAACATATGTTTTGCCTGTAGTAACTTCCAAAGGTAATGGAACCATTTTCTTCAACAAAACCAGGATACAGTCAATGAGAAGCCTTATCTGCTGTAAGTACCAAACATAGTCTAATAAAGTACACATACATCCCAGTTCAGCCCTGGCCTGGAAAAATTGAAGGAGAATTAACAGTGAAGAGAGATTCAGTTTTACTTCTGACATTGTCACTATCCATTTCAATCTTTTCTCTGAGTCATACTTAAATTTGCACTGTCCCAAGGTTGTGACAGCACTGCTTCAAGGTAATTGCCACAAAGACATGGCACAAGAGATGTTTGCTCACAGGACACTCCACGAGAGATTAAAGTAACAACAGTGCTGAGCTGGTGGATTTGGTGCCTGCAGAGTCCTCAACCCACTCCTGAATAAGTCAGGAGTCTCTCTTGTCACAATGCACAAATGCAAAAGACCTCCCTCTTCACTCCCCCCAAGGCTAAGAGATCCTCAATCTGCCCACATCTGACACCTTCTGCATGCAGGCGATTGAACACACTGCTGTGTGCTTTCTGTGGCCTGGCTTTTAGGCTCTTGGCATCAACAAGTGGATAAGGTGCACAACAGAGCAGCACACACCACATTTTACCATGCCTGGACGACAATGAACTCAGCCCTATGTCTCCAATCCCCAAAATATTCATACTCACAGAAGCAAGCCCAGCTGTACTGCTTATGGGTGTCAACTCTGAGTCCTACACAACAAGGCACAGGATACCCTCCTGTCATTATATACACCACCTTTCAGGTGTTCATGACAACCTTGTAACAATTCAGCCCCTGCTGAAGCAGAAAAAGAGCACCTCAACCTGGATAATCCCTTGTTTAGTTTAGTACAGCTTCAACAGTGTTTGCTTTCAAAGTTTATGAAATTATTACAAAGCTAAATTAAGGCTCAGAGCATTTTGTGTCTGTAGAACTCAAACTCAATACTTAATATTGCTGTGGTTAGAAAATACACCAATTTGCATGAATTGTTTTTGGTATTCACAATTATTTTTCAGAAAGTCAGACTTCCTCAAGGTTGAAAAGACCCACATCCCATAAGAACAGCTTTCAGAATGATACTTTCAGTGCCATGTGACAAATACATATCACACTGATTTTTAAGGTCATGTATTTATTTGCAAGTGCAATTATGCAAATGCTGTTTTCTTCACTGTTAATATATTCTGCGATTAGGACTAAAACTACTGGTGCAAAACTCCCTCTTAAGGAGCTGTGGAACCATCTGTATAGTTGCTCTTTACCCATTCACAAACACACAGCGTTGTGCATTTCTGTGTGGCTGAGTGACAGAAAGTTGCGCAATCTGAAAAGTTGTTGGGGTCCTTCTTTATTTTCAACTCCCTGTCATGGACCTTGTAAAATTTTCAGTCTGAAAATGGAATGGAACTGACAAATTTCCTTCAAATTATTTCCGAGTTGTAATAATGAAAGTTTGAAATGAAATTTCAGGTACCTGCAACTTTTTTTTGGAAACAGATAAAAATCAGATTCCACTGACCCTAGATTGTAATATGCCCTAACTCACACTCTTATGTCAACATAACTACCAAGCTATAAGACTATAATTTTTGTGGATGGCTGATTTTATTCATTTTCTTCAATTTCTTCCCCAACAGTGGACCTCACAACACTTTTTATTTTCTGGTGAGGCATAGTAAGAGGCAACTAATTGTTAAGCAAGTTGCTCAGATGGAGGGGATGTCTGGAGGCTATACAAAGCTCTATATTTTCCCAGTGGTTAAGTAAGTCAGCAGTTACCTTTGGCCTCTGTGAGCTCAGCATTTTCCAGCTATTCATCTTCACTTCCCTAAAGAGCTCTATAAAAGTTAACAGCACAAACAATACGCTAGAGATTAACACAGCTCATATAAAGCAACCGCCTGGCAGCGTAATGATTTTTCTCTCCTAGGGCAGGGTCTATGGCAGGAGAAGCCTTCACAGACCTTTGAGTAAAATCTAGTCCTTAAAAAGACAAGAGACATCACTGTCAGCGCATAAAAGTTAGAAACTACTTGTGATGCTGGAAAAATCACTGGGAACAGTATTCGTGTTTTAATTTCTTCCCTGGGACAAACTTGCTCTTCTCAGCAGTTTCCCCTCAAGAAACATTGTAAACAACTGTCCTATTTTTATGCAAATTCATGTTTTACAGGAGATAAGACAGTAATGATAAATACTTCCCATTTCCTAACACTAGATGAGAAAATCTTCACTCCATAAAGAACCCAAATTGTAATATCAGAGTGTCATTCTTAACGGAGGTGAAATATATCCCCTTATTAACAGGAACAGAACATCATTTGTTCTTGTAACATGATCTGGTTGTCTGGAAAGAAAAATCCTAGTTAATCATTTTATTTTATTATATTTTTTCCAATGACTGAAATTTACACAAATGAAAATAACTAGGGATTCATCATGGGTTGACAATACTTTCAAATTAATAATGGGTGGTGTCGCATCTCCTCTAAATTACTAACTACCTTGACAGACAGCTAATAAACACTGCAGCCGGGTGCAGCAGCCTCCTACACATTACATTGTCCCCTGGGTGCTAAACGACAAAGGATATGCCGATTAGGAACAGTTCTCATTTGCATAAATTAAGCCTCAGCTCTGCCTTACCTTGTCTCCTTGTCCTTGGGCATCGCAGGTGACCCATAGCCAAAAGCCTGCTTGTCGGCCGGAGCGGGCATTGCCTCGGCCATGCCCGGGATGCCGACAGCACTCCGAGCTTTCCCATCCACAAACACAGGCGTTCCTGGCTCCTTCTTGAAGGACTGCCGGCTGGGGGAAGACCTGTCAGGCTGCATGGTGTGGTGGGGAATGTGAGTGCCATGGTGAGGATGAATATCGACCATTCTCATGTCAGCCACCCTGTGGGGGGAGGCAGGAGGCGTTTTAGAGCCGAGAGTGGGCAAATGGCTCTCTGTGTACTTTCGTGACTTTTGTCTGTACAAGGTCTGCTCCAGCATTTCCGGCTGCATAGAGGGGTTGCAGTAAGTGCTTGATGACCTCATGGCACTGCGATGGTAGGCTACGATGTGATCGGGAACATCGAGGGGATGTCCGGAGTGGGGTGCAGCCACACTCATCCTCCCCTCGTGAAACAAGTAGGGGTCACCGTACAGACCTTCATTTCGGATCAGGGTAAGGTTTTTGCCGCTCATGTCCTCATCTGGCTTCACGTCCCGTCTCTCCAAAATGGCGCTTGGGCTGGGCGATATCGAGCGTGAGGCTGGCATGCTGGACAGACGGTCCCTGGGAATGGTGGCATTGCCTGGCACGCCCATGGGCCGGCCCCCACCATAGGGAATCCTGGACGGAGAGGGAGGCATGGAGTGGGGCACCGGGGTGGAGGGTGGAGAGCTGGGCATCGCATGCAGAGGGTGCGTGGCAGATCCAGGGCGGGAACCACTTGAGCCATCTCGTCCAGTATAAGCAATTTCCCTCTGCATCTGGAAAGAAAAGGAAAACCATATAGGATATAAAAGTACTGAATGAGCAAAACATGATGCGGGCTGTCTACAGAAAATAAGGAAATAAAACCAAACCCTCAAGCCAAAATAATTTGACATCTGCATAAATAAAACACTTTGGGACCTCAGTGCCTGAAGAAAATTACAGCATACTATAAACAGCAATAAAACAGGCTGCATGTTCAAGGAATATGAGAGTTTTAAAAACGCTTTTACCTATGCAAATACGATCTTACCCTAATCTGATATTCACAACTACTGAAGCTGAAATCGGGTGTTTCAGTGCCAGGTGTTCCAAGTACTTGGAGCCAGTGGCAGACATATAGTTTATTGATCAGGCATACAGCCTAGAGTTCACTGATTTCAAAGCAGAAAAAAATGCTGATGCTCTAGCATCACAAACACACCTGTAGTCCTGAGAGAAGAAAAATAAGTATTGGCATAGAACTTAGCCTTTTGCTAAAAACTTGATATGGTCTTTATTAAACAAAGGATACACAAAGCAGAGAACAACAACATACACATTTATTGACTGTAACACAGTCAAGTTGTATGAAGACAAGTTTGACCCTCTAAAACAAAACACATGCCATTGCAAAGGTAACAGCACTTCACATGGTTTGTGGAGCACTCACTCAGAATGTTCTATCATAGTTTTGTAAGCAGCAGCTGTAAGGAATGAGCAAGCAGGGAAAAGAGAGGGAAAATGTCTACACCAAGTATTAGTGCTTTGTTAACAGAGGCCTTGGCAAAAATCTGCAATGGGTTTGTGTGATTCTGCTCAGCAATGACCTCCCTAGATGGCTGAACACTGTCAGTGACAGACACAGGAAAAATTCTCCCTCTAGCAAGCATCATGTGCCTGCTCTGGTGCCGTCAGGGCAAGGTGGACAAACAGGGAAATGAAAAAGCCAGCTAGGTTGCCAACTACATAAGAAAAAAAATAAAAATCACAGATTCTAAAATTTGTGTTGACAATTGCATGTTCTCTCTCCATCACTTCCAAGGGATTGTAGAAAACTGCGCATCACCAAGCCCTACTCCACATTCCTAAAGTTACAGAGCACACACTAATGAATAGTGCATGTTGCTGATCTGAAATCTACACAATTTTTCTCCCCTCTCACTCCTTGATTTGATAATGTGACTGGATTCATTGCAGTTACAGTGATCCATGGCAGATGAAGCAAGAAATTATTCCTGCCCCACCACAGGTTTTTTCACTGGTAAGGGAATTGCAATGTTGGTATATAAACAATAGCTGCTCTTATCACAGCAGGTTCTGCACTTGGGAATTACAAATTATGTTCCCTGGGGCCAGAGATCAACAGTCTGGAGTAGCAAGTATCAGAAAGAAGAAAGGAGATAACCTGATTGTGGCAACAGCAATAATAAATTAGTGTAACAGAACAAAGGATTGCACTGGGTTGGGTCATAAGTGAGCCAGACAAAAATCATGAAGTCAAACAGGAACATGGGATCATTTTTTCATTTACACAGAAAATTATTCTAGTCTGGAATTTAAAATAAAATATAACTAAAACATAACTAAACAGTATTAATCACATTGTAAGTGGGCACTCAACAAAGTTTTCTATTGGCTTGAAGTAACACTGCAATATATTGAGCTGTATAGTGTGTTCAGACTCTGGACCTGGGCCAGCAGAACAAAAGGACTCCTACTGACTTGAGCAGCTTTGAGGTCATGCCTTCAGGGATAGGCAGACACAGATGTTTTACACTGAGGGAAGAACCTAGAGAAAGAAAACCCTCCTTGACTTCTATGGTACAAGCTACACCATGCCCTGTTTAGTTGCTTCAGATAAAGCTACAACACATGGAATAGTATATGGCACAGAAACCATAGACACCAGGATATGCTGGGTTGCAGTGAGAGGAAAATTCCTATGTTACCTTGTAGAGAGGAAAAAATTTCCATGGGAAGATTTGAAAGCAACAGGTTTAATTTCCCCCAACTTCTGGACATCATAATCTTGTACATGCTCATTCATTTCTCTCAAGTTAAAGCAATCTGTCAAAGAAAAGTTCCTGTTTTCCACCTTAGGATATTCAAAATCCTGTGCTTGAGTACTGATGTACATATCGTTTTAAAATAGCACTTGGAGTACACAGCCTCAATCAAGACCCCCACAGGCTGGGCAGGGCACAAATGCCTGGGCAGCCAAACCCTTTCTGAAAAGTTCACTTTCTATTTTAAGCCAGGGCTCAGGCCCTGGGTGGAGCGTGACGGAGGAGAGAGCCACTGGAGCCACAGAGTCCAGGGTGCCCAGGGCAGGGCCACTGGGTCATGTGGCTGGGTGAGGACCCGAGCTCGTCACCGGGAGCCAGGCAGCCTTACTGGATGGATTACAGTGTCTTCTGCCACCTGGTTGGTATTTCCTCTCTTTCCACTTTTCTGTCTTCTCCAAAATCTCCAGATTATTTGCTAATGGAAAGTTTAAAAACGTGAATGATGGTCTCTTCTTGCTTCTCATTTATACATCTTTTGTGTGATAGTCTATGCACCCTACTCTCTCCCATATATTCCCCACTTTCTGTGCTCTTTTTCTTCTGTCCTTTACCACAAAACCCCCATGTTGCTCAATAAAAACCCGTACTCTAATAGGCAGGCCATCTTGAGCCACATGTTCATAGACTTCGCATGACTTGGACAGAGAAAGAGCATACTGGGGTTATCCGAGCTTTTAAATACTAGGTGCTATCACTGCCAATTGCTTTGAGGGCAAAAGGAAGAAGATTTTTTTTTTAGTGCACAGGATCATGTGTTTTTCAACTGAAATACATTTGCCCGAGAGTGTGGTTTTGTTTAGAACATAGCTCTTCCTTGTTCTTGCTGCCGATAGACCTCACATCCTTGAAAGGGAAACTTGTCAATCCTTAGGTTAAAATATGGCAAACAGCTAGCAACAATTTCTGTATAAAACATCTGAGGGGAAAACACATCACTGAGAACCTTTCACTTTCTGTAGTAAAAAAGATCACACTGTGTTTAAACATCTCCTGTGAAGACTTTTGGTCAGTCTAACAGCACTTAAGTGTAAGATGCATATTTTATTTTTTTTTAAACAGCTTCTTTATATACTAAAGAGTCAACAGTACATGAAAACAGTCGTGTTCTTTATCCCAAAGCCTGCTGGTACACTCAGTAACTTGCTGCATTTTCAAAATGTCTATGTGCACAAAGTTAGCAAACCGGTTATCCATCCACCCAAATGGACACAAAGGCTTGATCCTGGTATCTCACATAAAGGGCAAGCAGAGCCAGTCTCTCTGCATACAGGGCACACACACACACCAGGGCAGTGCCAGCCAGAACCAGGCACCAAGCCTACCACTGATTCACTGGCACCACACCAACCCTGCATTTCACCATGCAGCTGGATACCACAGGTACAGCCTGACTCACGCCATTATCTGCTAACATCTCACAGTGAAACACGGGCAAAGGAAAAAGCAGGCCAGAGTTTCTGACCTGGCAGCCCTTCCCATTGCTCTCCCAAGCCTGCTCAACATCAACAGAGAACACAGCAACTGGCTTTATCCCAAGGATCTCAGGCTGCCAAAATACCTACACGGAGCATGTTCCCTAGATGAAGCTTATCCATGCACCCTCTTGGAGACACCCAGGAGTTCCCAACAGACTTCATTAATCACCTCTCAGGCATGTGAAGCTATTACTTTTCTTTCTCTGACATACTGCATTTCCCTGAGGAAACTGCACCTATGCTTCTCAAGCTGGCTCACCCAACATAAACAGAGGACACCTGCAAAGAATTTTACTGAGCCCTTGGAGAGTCTTTGATGAAAAAAGTACAAAAACACTAAGTACTGATACAATGCCGATAAATGGATCTGTTTGTAAAGAGACCTTTTAAGGAAATTGCTCAACAGAAGAAAATCCACAGAAAAGTGAGGCAATTATTCACTTTTCTAATGAGAAAAGAATTAAAGAACTCCTAAACCAACAAAAATATAATCCATTAGTTTGTTCTTTCTTCATAAATTGACATCTTTACTGCACTAGTTGTTCAAAAACCTCAGCTTAATCATTAGTTGCACTTCTGTCATGACTGATCTTTCATTCAGGTTGTATTTTGACAGCTGAAAGCACAAATCCACCTCTGAAAAAAACCCAGGCTTTTATAGTTTTAATATTTCTAAAATAAGATAATTTACAATATGAAATAGTGCACTTGAAAGTTACAGAATTTAGTAAATAGTTAAAATGAAAATTTACACAACTGTCTGAAGCCAACTCCTTTTGTTATCAGACATCACTGAGAGGTTGTCACACTTGTCTTTTCTTGCTGTCTCATAAAATACTTTCTAATTCCTATAAATATTCCCATTCTACTGTGTCATCACAGGAAAAAAAAGTGCTGGCTGGAATTGTGGGCTCCTCCAGCTCCCCAATGCCATACTTAAAAACTGCAAACACGTTAGCATAACTTTTAGCTTTTTCTGGTCATAAACTTTCCAAGGAAATGTACTTTCAGCACACAACACTAATCCAAAAAAGCTGAAATATTTGGTAAAAACATCAGCAAAGACAAAAGTTGGAAAAAAACCCCACCTTGCAGATTTAGTGAAACAGTGACGTTATTTATCATCAGAGACCCCTGGAGTGTTGCAGAACTTTGGCTTTCCAGGCTTCCCTGGGACAACTTGGTCAGAGCCTGATCTGGGGTAGGGACTGTAGCTCTTCCATGGCCTCCTCAGCAGAGTGAGCGCTTGGCAGTTTGGGGTTACCAAGTACTAAGACATGCCAGGGGTTTCAATGTCCATCACTCCTCAGCAATGTTTCCAGAATAGGGGTATAAATACCAATTTTGGCCAAGAATGGGCCCCCTAAAGCCCAAGAGTGAGACTTTAGAGCATGAAACAGCAGACCTCACCTAAGCTGGAGACCTGGCCTCAGCTGAATCTGGCCCCACAGTACAAGGTTCCAGGAGCTGCCAGGGTTCACAATTGGTTTTCATTATGGGAACCACATGCTGGTAAAATAAAACTGATTTCAAGTGCCCAGAGTTTCAATGAATGGGGAATTCCAAGACCCAGCTAGCTGTTCTTAACATGTCCTACATATTTCTATTGTTTTTTCCTGGATAATCTTCCAGACAGGGAGTTGCAGAACTCCCTGAGAATTCTCAGCATGTATTATAATTAACTTCCCAGTATTAGCATGCACCTATGTTTCAGTTCTTTAGGTCCTTTTGCACAGTTTTGGTACATGCCCAACTGTAAAATCTCTGTATTATGGTGAAAGGAGAGTTGAGATAAAAACTCAGAACGTCTAAGAAATGGTAGTTTTCTATTTGTAGGGAGTGATTATATATTTGGTGGGTATCTCAAGAAAATACCTGAGGGGTTCATCTTCTATTTATGCTCTTAATTCTATGTTTTTTCTTTCCCTTGATCAAAAATGCTGAAATCAGTCAACACAAGATGTTTCTCAAGATGAGCCTGTGACAGTCAGCCTTGGTGAATCCACCCAATCCTCCAGTTTCTATGTTCATAGATTGTTTTTTTTTTGGCCAGGCTCAGTTAGCTAGAAGTTGATGTGAGAAAAACAGAAAAACCAGAAGATGATGCTCACTGTCCTAGGCAGTGGAATTTAGAGGACATAGTATGACCCTCCAGAAAGGAGGCACCCTGAGTGAACCACAATCAGGTGTCAACAGCATACTGCTCAGTAACACTGTGACATCCTGTCCCCACACCTTTCTCCCAGTTGTGCAGGTGTACACAAAGGTAATGGCAAAAGCACTATTTGATCTCCAAAAGCAGAATTTTTAGGATACCATATTGTAATCACCCATGCATCGACTTGAAGCTCAGACACAGCATCACTTCCTTTGCCATGCCATAGAGCATCAAACACATTCTTATGATTATTGTCCCTTATTTTACACCTATATATTTAATGCACACTTGTGCATGAATCCAGTCCCTAGGGTGATCCAAATGCTTTACCTCAAGGTATTTTACATGTCTTAGTATGTCCTTTTATATCCCTGACTACATATAAACTTAATTCATACCATATCCTAAAGCTCCCATGGGGAAAACAAAGAATACCTAGTTCACTTTTTACTGAATGTAAAACAGATCCATAAAATTCTAAGCTAACCACAAAACAAATGTAATGGTAATATCAAAAATGTTTGATTGCTTCACCTTGACTGTAAGTCAATGCACATGCTGGAGACAGATCATGCAAACAAGCAGAGAGGAGAATTTTCAGACCAAATCCTACATAGTCTGCTCTTTCAAAAATGATTTCTTTAGCTATTCTGATGCTACTCTGAGTGTTCGTTTCTACAGTTTAAAACACTAGTATTTTTATTACACCCTTAGACAACATTGTTACCTATGGATAAATAAAACAATTTTTGATAAGATTTTTGTTCTGAAATAATTAAAGCCACTTACTGTTACTTAATAAAATCACTTGTGTGGTTACAGCAGTGAGATGAACATTTGGTTCCACTTCTTCTAATAAAGTACTTTTTGTTTTCAGTCTTGACTCTCAATCCTCGGTCTATGGTATAATATTTTGTATATCCATATCTTCTGGGAAAAGGTTTTGAAACAGTAAAAATGTTCTTTGTGCCCTCTGCTCAGAATAGGGACAGCCCATGTTGCTTTATCCGGTCATCTAAGTAACGCTGCTTCAAGAGACTGAAGTACTTTTCCACATGACAACCCTGCGATTTCTCCTCCCCTTTGAAATTAGTCACTAAATAACCTCCTTGGCATGTCACCCAGTCACAAACTGTGCAACGCTGTGTGATTCAATCACTCAATCATTTTTTAATGTGTGCCTATAAGATGCATAGAAAGACACTAACATTATGGAGTGAACCACAAAAGAGACACACAAAGGGGAAAGCCATAAATAAAATGGTGAGTAACTCTCCATAAGAGAGTGCATTTCAAAGGCAACACTAGGAGACACATACATATTAATTACCCAACAGGTGAAGACCTCCAACTATTTAGCAAACCCAGAATTCTAGAAAAACAAATCCAGCAGTTATAAACCTTAGAAGCTTTTCACCTACTCATATTGGTAGTGACACCCGGTAGAAGGAAGCACAAGCTCCTCCCATGGAGGAGGCTGTCTACTCATTAACTGAGCACCTGAGCCACTTGGCTAACCTGAACTTTGAGGGCCCTGTAAATCAATCTCATTGTTACCTCTGCAGCACACCACACTAGCCATTATGATTAGCTGTTGTCTGGCTTTTGTTGTTGTTGTTTTTTGGTTTTTTTTTTTTAAAGAGGACACAATAGAGAAGGCAAATATATTTTCAAAAATAAGAACAAAAAGGATGCTTCTCTCCCTTCCATCCCCTCGACCCCAAAGACCAGAGAATATGGATATGGTCTTCTTAAAAATACAGTAGCTACAGCCTAAAAGAGATGGCACTTAAAATATCATAGGGGAAAATCTCATGACATGAGCCCTTCCCAGGCCTGCATTGGGAGGGTTCTACATTGGGAGGGTTGGTTTGGGTTTTTGTCTCAATTTTGTTTTTATGCAACATAAATATTGCCTATACCATCATGACTGGCATTAAAAGGAATCAAAATACCATTTAAGCACATGAACATGACCTAATATTGCTGCACAGAATCAGTTATAATGGGACCTTACTGGAGTAGCATTTCTGTTTCACAGTACTACTTGCAGTGTCTCAGCCTTTAGTGAAGGAGGCATCATTCATTTCCGCTACAAAAGGGCAATTTGACACAAAGCATTTAAGTAACAGGACAAATATCATAGCAGATCTGGCAGCCAAAACTAAAAATCCAGGTGTTCTACCCCTTACTACACTGAGCCCAACAGCAGAGAATTCCCCCAGCTTTGTAGACAGCTGCTGTGAATTCTGATTTGTAATATACACTGTAAATTTGCATGCCATTATTGATTTTGACCAGAACTACACAAAATTTATATGTAGTCTAATATAAAGGTATTTCAGAAATGTAAAAAAAGATTCATTTTTGTCCTAAATGCTTGCTTTTCAGTGTCACAGTAAAATATTTTAAAATATTATTTTTACTAAATATTTGCACTAGCACTATAATAAACTATTATTATGGCATAGAAACAATGTTAAACCTATTTATTTTTATTTCAAATTTAATCAGTCAAGGCTGGTTTCTTGCAGTATAGGAGTAAAGCAGTATTCACCATTGAAGCATCTGGTTTATATTTGGCAGGTTTAACTAACAAGTCAAGCATCCCCTTTTAATGAATGGATGTATATACTTGACCTAGTTAAAAAGCTGCTTAGGTTGGTGGACCAACCAGACTCAAAAACATCAAGAGTAAAAAATACAAGGAAATCATCCTAGTTCACTTTAATGCCACACATGCTTTTGAACAGTTGCAGAGTGTATTCTTCCATCCATGATGTCCCTTACAGGCTAACAAACCTGTAGTGAAAAGTAATATTACTATGCTAATATACAGAATAAAAAAGATGACTATATTTTACTGCAGTTTCCCTGCAATGAATTGCACACTGGTAGGATGCACATTTGCAGTAATTGCACTCTAGCACAATAAAGCATATCCCAGAACATCAGACATACTGTGTATGACACTATATGCAACAATCTTCAAGTATGGTTAATGCATACAAATGGTTTTTCATGAGGTGGATTAATCTTCTTTTAATTTTAAAATATATCAGGCACAACATCATAAATTTTGCAGTTACATCATTACCAAGGCTGTAATTTAATCTGTAGGTTCTAACAATGCGTACAAACAATTCAAGCATCACTTTCCATTTCAATTACTTTATCAGGGCCCTCAAGGATTGCCTAACTTTCCATGTATTATCCCATGTATAATTACTTGCCATATATTTGTTTATAAAGTACTCTACAGGAAAAAGGCTCCTATTCAGTTTAACCCCCTGTATAAACAAACGGTATGCCCCTAAGAGGCACAACACCATGTGCTTCACTGAGATCAAGCCTGCAAGTTTAGGTTAATTTGGGACTTTAAAACCAATTTTAGTGTCTATATTAATGATAGGCTTATTACCACAGACCTGTAACATCAGTCACCCTCCTTTCTTCTATGTTATTAACAATGTTGGTTTGTTGGACCTTTTTGCCAATTTGTTCATTGCATTCATTTATTTTTTGCCTGTTTTCCTAATTTTGAAGCAGAAAAAAATGTTAAGAGAACAAACATCAATAAAATACACATTTATAAAGCCAGAGAATATTTTGAAGTCTACTGTGGGGTATACACATGTGGCATAGACAAAACTTACTGCTTGGCTCCTGATCAAAGTTTTTTCTGTTCCTGATAACAGCTCATTTTGTTCCTATTCCCTTAATAACACTTTCATAGATGGAAATAATTAAGTTGTTAATGCCTTGTACTGCTGTAAACAACTATTTCCTTTCAGAAAACAGGGAAGCACTTACAGTGATTGCTGGTCACTAACTCAGGATTTGGTTTTGTTCTCAGCACTCTGGAAAAAAGTCTGTGATGGAGTCAATGGGGTTTTGCTTAAATTCAACAAGTTAGTTCAGTCCAGCAGAATCCAAATGGAAAGACAGTTTAATTAGACAGCTTTTACAGCTGCATTACAAAAGAAGCATTATTTTCTCCTGTGTTTGGGAGCTTTGGGTTTAGGGATTTTTTTATATTTTTTTTTTTGGCCAAGGAAGGTCCCATGCCACCTCACCAGTCCTGCAGCCCACCCAGCTTCTAGTTCTGATCCCAGAAACCAACAGTTTGGGATGACAAAGACCAATCTGGAGCTGCCTGCAGGATCTCTTAAATTTCCTGTCTCTGATACGCAAGACTCATGAAGGCAGCTGGAGAACCATGACCAGCAGCTTTCTCCTCTCTACTTAGGGTGGCACCATGAGAGAGACTTCTCAGTGTGGTTATTCACTTTCTTCAGTGAAAGGCGAGTAATCCATCCTTAGTTTTGCCTCCAAATACTCAGCAGAGCAGAAAAAAGTGTTCTCAGACCCATCCTGATCTCAGTCTCAATTGTTTCGCCATGGCAAAAAGGAGGAAGCAGAACACAGCCACTCAAGTTGCTGTCCTCCACAAGGGCACCGAGGTGACACACACCCTGGCACCCAGCCAGGCCGTGCTGGTGCCACTCTGCTCTCCATGACCCTGTCAAACTGGCCTTGACTTTCTCACATCAGCTCTCCAGCCCACTGCCCATATTTATACTTACAAGGATGCATGTGGTGTTTCCTTGAAGACTGAAAATCCTACAGAAGCTCTTTGAATTTGAGAGGCCAAGCTAAACAAGGGAGGGAACAGAACAGTTCTGGCTGCCTAACACATAGTGGTTTGAGATTATGTACAGACCACACTATCTTCTCCTAAACATACTTATTGCTTGTTATTCCATCTGTTTACTGATTCTAAAGGCATGCAGTGAAACAGATATGCCTTGGGCTAAACACAAGTACCATAAAGTTCTCTTATACTTACTCCACACTCCCTAGTTCTTAAAAGAGAAATGCAAACAAATAAACAAAAAGCCCTGTCATACCACAGAGCACATTATTACTAGCTAGAATGAACCACTACAAAGGGGACAGGCAGCTCCACAGCTGGCAAAGGAGCACATTCCCTAGAACAGCTGGAGCTTGCAGTGTGGAGCAGTGTACGAAGCATTTGAACCAGCCCAAAAGTGAGCACCTGTGCTCCAAAGAGAACAGTATTTTTTTTGTAACCTGTGTATTAACATTATGTATACATACAGACATACATGTTTTGCATACCAGCAGTAAATTTTTGACCTATCCTTTGGTGATGGCAGATCAATATAATGAGAAATTTCTGATTGTTTAGGGATTAAAAAAGTTAAAGGCAAGCAAGTAGAAGTAGGAAATCCTCTGCTGGAAACTTTAAGCCTCTCAATTTTTTTTTTTAAAGTTCACTAGAGCAAATATAGCCAATTCTCACTGGAGCTGCATGGAGAAGGTTCTGCAAAACTGAACTATTACGTCAGGTCTGCAGTCTGTCTTTCTACCCTGTAATTTAAACCTCATGCTTCCCCCTCATTTCTGTACTGATTTAAACAAGGCCATTTTCCTAGCTATAGGAAAGTATCACAGCGTGTATCACAGACATATAGGCATTAAGCACTTCTCAAAAAGTTAAGAGGCAATATCAGTTGCTCTGTATTGAGGATTTGTTGTATCTACCGTTGCACTAAAAGAAAGTGAGTCAGGCACCCTTAAGAGACAGCTCATGCCCTTAGAGCTGGGTGGGACAAGCTGTCCTTTGGCACTCCCAACTTCTCACCACTGACTGCAGTGGGCGGCAATTTCTACACTAAGCTTATAAGGATTAGATTTCTTTTTCCTAATTCTTTATAGTGAGCCTGCCCATATGTCTTTTTCATTTAGCTCACCCTCCTCTGTTTCTCATCCTACTTTTTTCGCTTCTTTTTCTTCTTTGTAAGTCAAGCTGAGACTCTACAACTAGAAAGGACAATGGCAGCTTCATTCCAGCTGCTACTTGATGGTCTATGTAATGAACATTGCTCTGATCCCCTTAGTGGATCCAACCTGGCATGGGGTTCCTCTTTGACTGAACTAAGAATTAAAGGTCTCTCTCCTGAAGCTGGTAATAAACATTATTTATTTATCAACAGACCAATATAGAAGTAGGTCTACTTTTCATTCTGATCTTCCTCTGTCCTACCACTACCATATTTATTTACACCTAAACCCTTTAACTTTTGAAATGCAAAGGACTGAGTTTGTGGCATGAAATTTTTCCTTCTTAGTCAATAGGTAATGCAGAAATATTAATAACAAGTAACAGGTCAAACACTGCAGATATTTAACTAACACATAATTCATGACTCAGACTGATGATCCTAAAGATCCCTTCCAATCTAAATGACTCTATGATTCCATGAAACTGGGAAGAAAGAGAGGAGGTAAAGAATTATGTGGAAAGGTAATAGGGAATTCTCAGAGTAAAACTACAAAAGAAAGAGGAAAAAATACACAACAAAAAGGGAATGAGACAGGGTAAAGGATAGTAACAGGAGTCTGTGAAAGAGGCCAAAGATGGAAGAGACTAATACTGGCAATGAAGTGCTGAGAAACTAATAATGAAAAAAGAAATGGATAATAAATACCAAAGAAACAAAAATAGCAGACTCACTTAAGCTGGTATGATGAGAAAAAGAGGAGTGAGAGAGACCATACCACATAAAGGGAAGATAACCAAAAACTCAATGAAAAAAAAACACAGAATGAAGCAGAATAACATGAACTAATGCAAATTTTCTTCAAGGCTAGAAAATTTTGCATTAGTTATTGTTAGTACAGTGCTGTAGCCTAGCATAGCAGGCATGCGATGGAGAGGGAGAGAGCAAGAAAGGAAGGAGAAGAGGGACGAGAAAGGAGAACATACAATATAAACTTCTTCAGTTTGGTTTAATATTCTGAGGTTTTGTGGGTTTTTTTGCAAGTTTGGTCAGAACATGAGGGTGGTTTTTAGGAAAGAAGTGAGCAGAACACTTTTAGGAAAATGCCAGCTGGAGTGACCCATAAATGCTTGAGGACATGGGTAAAGGAGCTAAAAGTCTCATATTCAAAACAAAGATATCTGAGATGCACTTTAAATGCTACAAATGGATTCTGAAACCTAGCACTTAGTGCAGCCATTACCACTGAAGATGTACTTAAGGTTCAAAACACCTCATACCCTTCAGACACTGCAAGAAGTAACAGCTCCCTACAAGTCAGGCTGTAGTGCAACATCTCTGAAACACGACATGCAATGGGACTGAGTGCTGAGAGAACGCTGAGGTGGCTGTTGCCCTTTGCACGTGTCATTACTGGCGGAAAACATAAATTCTGAAATCATCACCCAGTTCTGACAAGTAGTGAAACACGTCATGTGTATGTGCATGCATACATGAATGCAGGCCTTACTTCTCAGAGAACGTTTTCCCTTATCAATTCCCTCATGTTATCAAACACCCTGACCACACAGACTTATGACCCCAAGCACACCTACACATCGAGAGCTCTTTGGCCATCATAATGGCCCTTCCCATTACTAAACTAAGTCCACCTTTTTTTCCAGGTGTAGAACAGGAAGCAGACAGAAAAGTAAGAGGAAAGCAGTATCACACTTCTTCCCGTAAAATGGTGAGCTTAAAACGTGCATCATTTTACATCTAGCTAGAGGATCAGGCTCTGTATTTGGACTAGCCTGGTTATACCTGTACTGAACCTGTTGACACTCCCTAGTTGACACTGTTACAGATCAGCGGTCAATGAGACAACTTTGGTGACACACTGGCTGAACTCTGTTTGGAAGGCAAGGGAGCATAAGGCCACTTGGAGCCTGACCCAGAGCCATCCCATGAGAGCTTCCAGTCTAGCCAAGCTTCAGGCAAACTGAGCAAAAAGATGGATGAGATGCAGCACATTTTGCATTGGCCTGACTGAAATCACAATGCCTCTGCATGGAGGTTTATTTCCCCAGAACACTTCATCATTTGAGCTATCTCACTGCTACCAGTCTGCAGTACTTTAGTCCTGATCGGCAAGGCAAACATCCAGATCAGTTTACAGGCACTCATTTCTGCCTATTTATGTATTTAATTTGCTATGAACACATGAACTGTGAGAGTTTAAAAAAATGTTTAGAATATCCAATTAGGCAGAGAGAAGTTAATACATTTCTCATGCTTTATTTTCCTATACTTCCTTAGTGTACTATGCAGACAGAACAGCATGGTGAGTACATTAAGAAACCTCTTGGCATTTCAGCCAAGATTTTTCAGGGTGTTATCACAAATGACAAAAATATAAACACACTGAAACATAACACATTTCAATCCTAAAAAGGTTGGATTTACATAATTACATCATTGATTTGCCAATATCCACATTTATCTCATCAGTATAGCATGGCCCACCCATCCCATAAGCTGTTAGACTGGACTGAACATAAAAAAGCTGTTACTGATCTATTTTTATAAAGTTAATGTTATGACAATCCTCATAACTAGTGCTGCATTCAAACCAACTGTTGCTTTTGCTTTCAAACCAACCATTCTTTTCTCTTGATTTTCCACTGATCCTTTTTAGAGTAGAATTTTCTGAGAACAGAGTCATGTAATTCATGAAAATGCAGCAAGCATTTCCTCCCCCCTCCCCACTCTCTTTGAAGAGACGAAGGACACAATGTACATAACATAGACAGCCACCACCAATGCAGGGAGCCAAATCCTTCAGACCAGTCTGAATTTCAGCACTTCCTCAGGGCACCACAGAACTGATGGGGTCATCTCTTTTTTCCAAAAAAGGAATAGTTTCAAACATGTACAGTTCTGGTACGGATCAGCATTTTTATTTGGTTTAAATATGCTGTATATTGGATTTCTGCTCTTTAAAAAAAAAAAAAAAAGAAAGAAATACTTTTAGTAACTGCACTCATAAATCAAAATAAATGCATGGTTTTCTGACTCCCTGTACTAAGGACTCAGCTCTTATTTTTGTTCCATATTTGTAACTCTTCTCACTGCACTGAAGCCAAATAAAACTGAACAAGCTGATATAGTTAAGTGAACATAAAGGAAAGCATAACCCTTGGTCTCATCTGACATTATCAAACAACTGAGTAAAAACACAATTTCTATTAGAGGTATATGAAAGAGGTTAGGATGGATATAATATAAAAACACTCCAAACAGAGCTGATAATCAAAAGACATAAGCAGCATGTTTATACTTGTTTCTTCCATTATAAGGACCTAGCAAAGCAGAAGAAATAAGCTGCTGCGCTGAGTTTTGGAGTCAGCACTATCGGCAGGAGAAATGGTCATGGAAGTCTTATATATAACTGGATTTCGCAATCCAAGTGTCCAAGCCACACCGCAACCCACAGCTGTAAGGTCAAACAGCATTTGTAGTTCTAAGCATGTCTTTTGCAACGTTAGAAGTGCTATCAGTGCCTCAACTAAGTGTCATCTTATATCACAAACTTCTTCCTATACTGTTTGAATTCTACATTTTCTTTCCATTTTACTTCCTTCTATCCAAAAACTAAACAAATCGGTCAGCATGGCTGAAGTAAACAACCTAGTTTACCCTAAGATCAAGCTATCTATAGTAAATATTAAGTCATTGAGGGACTAGCCCTTTACCCAACACACCCTTCCAGTCTTTTTACTTACTCACATGGAGTTCAAATTTATAATGATGTAAGAAAGGCATATATTCAGACAAAAAATAATTTCAGCATCACATCATTTCTCATGGAGTCTTGTTGCGTGCTGATATTTGCAACTGTCTTGCTTTTGCCAGCTGAGGCTTTTTTTAACCCCAGATCTTAACATATATCCAAGAAAAAATATTTTTACTGCTCATATTTTCAGAAGTCTGATTAGTTTTCCAGAGCCGTTATTAGAAAAAGTACAATCCAACATGGAGTAGAATCAAGATCCTCAGACACATAGCCGTATTCTTTTAAACACCATGTACTGGCTAGCTCCTGTCTTCAGTATTCACAAGGCTAATGTAGAGGCAGGTAACTAATAACATACTGAAGTGAAGACTCAGTGGGAAGAGAGAATCTGGGAAATGATCATGAAGTAACACATTTTGGATTTGTGAAAAACTTCTTGGGAAAGCTAAGGTCCTGGATGACAAATGAATGGCTTGTTTGAAGAAGAAAAAACATTGTTTCTAACTTTACTTGGTTCTAGGAACCTCAGCAGTAAAATGCCCACCTTCACAAAGTGATTCTTAACCCCTGTTTGCGTAACAGCTCATTTGGAAAGCTACCTGGAAATCATAAAACTGGACTGGACTTTGACTTGCGGGGCTCCAGCAATTCAGATAAGCTACCTGGGTTACAAAGGAGGTAAAGGAGGACCTCCCCTCCTTGCAAGGAAGGTCACAACTGCGAGCATCTTTATAATTTGTCAATGTGCTTAGGGAGCTCCAGCAACATCTGACTCTGTCAGCTATTTAGGAATTTCAAGTAAAGAGTCAAATTAGCGCAAACTGTTCTACTAAAAGCAAGGGCAGTGGAAAAAAAAGAAAGAGCAAAACTTCTAAAGAATTTGCACAAGGAAACATTATGTAAAAAGAGGTGGAGTAAGAATAAAACCAGAAACTAGTAGACAATAAAAAATAGACTCAAATCCAATCCTTATGTTTTTATTCAGGGCAAGCTCCCACTGAAGGCAGCAAAGCTTTGCCTGAGAACCTCAGACTTACGTGAGAGACTAGACTTCTAGTTTTAATGAAGGGCTGAAGGGACCTTCCTCCAAGACAGGTAGTATGTTGTCATGAACTTCATCAGCTCCAGCGTAAGCTCTAAGAAAACCTCAACATCAAAGGCACGCCAGCTTGAGTATAGGCCTGTTAGTGGAAAATAAAGAACTCTCCCCCTAAAAATTCCACTCTCTGGGAGTTTCCAGGTAGCTGGTTTGTGATATGTACCACAGGACACTCCTCTTAGAGTAACTGGGAGATTACTGCATGGGTGCGGCAAACTCATGTTCCTTGAATGGTTTAATATTAAGAACATGACACTTTCAATGGCCAGCTTGATATAAACTTAAAATCCATCCTCACTATTTGAAAATCTAAAAAAAAAAATAAAAACAGGTATCTTTTAAAATGTTAGTATAGTAATAGGATCTACATGCTTACATTCCTCATATTCCTTACACACAATGTTTGTGAAATAAATATAATACACCAAAGAAAGTAGCCATTAAATTAAAAAAGCCACAGTGCAGTATCCATCCAACTATAACACAGGATCTGTGTCTTTAAACAGACTGGATTTTGGCTGAAAAACATTTGAGATTAATATATTGTTTTACATGTAGCTAAAATTAAAAAAATAATAATTTTTTTTTTATAATTCTATCCACTTTCCCACTAACTTAAGCTTTGTACAGCAGTAGGTATTGTATATCAAAGGACATACAAATGAAAGAGAACAGGTACATTTACAATCAGATTTGATGCAGGTACTTCTCACTGTCTGTGGGTCTGTAGTTGCATAAATAATTGGCAACTACTGAAAACCCATTCAAAGCAAAAGCAGGAAAATACACATCATTTAAAAAAAATCCAGAACATCAAAGACTTCTTTTATATATTTTGTGCCAATCTCAGCAAGATGTGTAATGACAAGTTGGAAAATAACTGTTCATGTTCAATATGTAAGTTTGGAACTAGACATAAAATCTGAAAGCAGAGTTTGGTGATTTAGAGAGCTGTTAAACATTTATTTTCTCATACGGCTTAAGCAAGAAGAAACAGTTTCCATTGCTCTGATTGAAATTCCCAGTTAATATCAAAGTATCTTTCAATTTGGAAAAAAAAAAAAGAAATTAGATAACCTTCATTATTTATAAGCATCATCTTACCTTACATCTCTTGGTGAGTTCTGTTTCTAGATGACTTTGGCAGGTATTTTAATTCAGAATTAGTTTCAGCAATAGATGCCATTACATCTGCTCTTTAAAATAAAGTGCTTTTTCTCTTTTCCTCAGACAAAGTATGTGGGCTAAAAGAGCTGCAGTGTCTCTGTTCAAGAGATTTCATGGACACTCAGAGGCTTTCTTTCTACTGTATGAAAGTTAAATCTGAGTAAGGAAGGCATTTTTCCTGTCCCGGAAATCAGTATAACCAAAACCAATGCTGAGCTAATGAGAAATGTTTCTTCCATGTGTTCTGTTTGGCAGACACTGCAAGTCGTATCAAGGAAACACGTGATGTTTATAAATACAATATGGCTCATGTTGTCATAACCTCTCAATGACAAAAAGAGCATTAGAAAAAGCAGACAGCAAAACAGCAGGAAAGATGAGATTTGTATCATTTGGAAGGTCTCTATCAGATAATAGAGGTATTAGTGCTTTAATTTGCCTTTTTTTTTTTTTGCCTTTTTTTTTTTCTTCCCAAAAGAAAACAAAGTTTTATAGTAATACGATCAGCAAGGCAAACACATAAATGTAAGGCAACTTACATAAATGCTGTCCTATAGGCATCTTAGCACTAAAATGCATTCACCCAGCTTACTGAACTCTTTTTCAAGAAATACTTTTGTTATAAATACCTCTATGTAGTGGAGCTACTTTTTTTTTTTTTTTTTTCTGTAGTATGAAAAAATTTGATTTTGGCAACATTACCAGCTTTTATTTTTATTGATGTTAAGATCACAAACAATCCAATGAAAGTAAGTTAAACAACTCAAAGAAGCTGGATGTAGGTTTACGGGTAGGGTAGGAACACAGAAGGATGATCCTCCTTTTATTATCTCTCTATCTTTCCTGCAAATTGGCACTGATTTTCAGCATTCTTGGAAGCCTTAAATTCTCGGGGAGTTGTTCGAGGGTTTTTAGCACTTGTTTTTTTATGTTCATAAATTGCATCTTACTCTACAGAGGTAAAATGTTAGCAACCTGCTAACCAGGCATTTTCAGGGGGAAAATTAAAAGTTGATATGCAATTTCATTAAAAAAACCTATTTAGCACAAGTTTACCCAACTTATGAAATGTCTGTCTCATTTTATGATACAACTCCTTTTACCTCCTCTCCTCTCACACTGGCAACCCAAACCCTCACTGCTGCCAGGAACACAATCATCTTTTTGCCACTCGAACTCCCAGAAACTGTGGGGTTTACAGGTACCCTGCACTGCCCCAGCTCAGCTCTGACTCAACTTGCCCTAATTGTTCTTCCTTGGAGAAACAGACTCCGAAAAAACCCCCAAAACACCTCAAAGCATAGCACAACACAGCAGCAGCCACAACAAGCATTCTTTGGATATTCTGGCCTCACCTACCCAGCAGAGGTCTTACACAAGTCATGGAATTAAGCAAAAAACATGGTGGGTCTAGAACATTTTCAAATAAAGTGTATCCCACAGACTTTGGGGCAGGTGGATGGGAAGAGAAAGACTGCCAAGCAAAATAGCCACTAATTTTTTATGAAGCAAAAATTCCCTCCCAATTCTCAAAATTGGCTGGCAGGTGAAGTCCACAGCAAACCACTGCATAAAGCAACATTATTAGTATCCAACTGCGCCACCAGAAACGCAGACTAGTTTCTATAACAAAATGAGGAGATTATGCTTTAAGATTCTTCGTGCTTTAGCTGCTCCATAAAAGGAGGGTGTGGGGAATGCGGACAGACAATACGCCGTGCACATTCAGTGGGGGAATCACTTCAGTGCAGCAGCCCAGGATGAAAGGAGCTGTGGCGCTTGCAAACAAATTCAATTCACTCAGCAACATTTAAAAACCCACCATCAGTGCTTTACTGTCGTCTCCTGATATTCAATCTATAAACCACCGCTGAATGGAGGGGAGGCAATCTGGGCTCTACACCTTGTAAGTCTAAGCAAAACCTTTTCCCCTTCCAGCCTGTGCAAATCACAAATGTTAATTCCAAGGGCATAGGCCAGCATGGCTGTGTAGATGCATTTACACTGAAATTCAGAATGATGCCAGAGGGAATACAAAGACCATTTAAACATTTGTTCATGAGACAGTATTTCCTCAGAAGAAATACTGTTGCACAGAGAGTTAGAAAATGCTGATAAACTATACAAGCTCAGGTGAAGGGATAAATGAACGAAATGCAGCAATGAGAGGATACATTTTTCCAGAAAAACCCAGCTGTTGTGGATTTTCATCATACATTTTGGGAAAGGAAAAATAAAGAAAGGAAGAACACGAGCACAAATACTCAGTGAGATGGCACTATGTGGCTAATTCTTGCTTGAGCAGCACTCACCATGGCAGACCTGTCATACCAACTGTGCTCTTCGAGATGTAAATGGCCACAGACCAGTATCAGTAAGCAAGTGAGGCACTCGGAAGGATATCAAGGGAAACTTTTCTTCTGAGCTTGCTTGGCCCCTCAGCAAATCCCCTTTTCTCAAACCCAACCCACTCCCTAAAATGAATGAAACAACGAAGACCAGGAATATAGAATTAAGGGACATGAGTGCTGAATGGTTCAACAAAGACCCGAAACTTACAGATCTCACGTTCTTCTTACACCTTCTGAGTCTTCTTGTCCATATGGACAATACTTACTACTTCAAGTGTTACTGCCAACTCTTACACAGGTCTCACATCTGTTTGGTAGTTAAAACAGGTGTTCAAGCTGGCAGCTAACATTATTTTCTGAGATTATTTTGGGTCTGTTACATGGAAATGATTATAAATCACAGGAATAGAAGCCTGAACATCATCAAACCCAGGGATAAACATTCCAAAGGGAGATGGCAGCAAACAGTAGAAAAATCTGTAAAGGCAAAATTTTCCCAAACCTCAGGAAAAAAAAAGCTTTAACTCACATATGGCTCACAGTATCACCATGGAGAAATGCACTTACAATGGCTAATTCATGATATTCTAAACACTGT
Organism: Grallaria varia; assembly: GCA_013396735.1. Lineage (NCBI taxonomy): Eukaryota > Metazoa > Chordata > Aves > Passeriformes > Formicariidae > Grallaria > Grallaria varia. The sequence goes on along the minus strand of VWZG01004483.1, from coordinate 1,356,414 downwards.
TTTTCAAGTGGCCTGACAATGCTTTTCTGTATGTATTTTGAAACAGTTAAATGTGATGCAAAACACTCACTCCCTCCTTCCCACTGGAGTGAATTTAGCACTCATTTATCATACAAAATTGACAAACATCAAATTGCCGAATGCAAAGATATGCAAACATAAAAGGAAGGATGAGAAGCAAAGGTTTTTCTGCAATCTTATGCGTACTGTGCAGTAGCAGCACACAAAATGTACATGTTTCACACTTTCTCCCTCCACACTTCGATTCTCTTTAATCTGCTTTGCTAAGGAAAGGGGGATAGATAATCTATCTGTTTATTGGTGGTTGTTTTCTACTGAACTAATAACTTGTGAATCTCCAGACAAATTTCAACCAGGTCTAACCAAAGGGCAGAAATCATAAGACTACTGTGTCCCTGCAAATTATGCCAAATAAGAGATTTGAGAGGAGATTCTACAGTACTTCTGACAAAGAGAGGAAAAGCTGCACTGTGCGCTCCAGCTTTTTAGATTCCGGAGGATTAACACTGGAGCGTGTTATTGCAGAGTGTTATTACTTTGGGAAAAGCCTCAGTTGGGACCTGAGTGCATAAGGAAGAAGCCAACCAAAAGACACACATCCTTAGACAAACAGGTTTCATTATTTCTGGAGCTCAAGAAATTGCTTGTTTCCATGCTCATAACTTTGAAGTGCAGAAGTTCACATAGTTCAAAGGGAAGACTTTTTGCATGTTTCTCCACAAAGCCCCTACAAACATCCTGGCTCTGACTTCACCTCTCACACCAGAAAGACAAGAAATTTGCTAATGCAAAGGAAAAGCCAAGTGAGAAAATAGCTGTTTTGTTGGATGCATAGAATTTCAAAATGGCATCTTTGCATTTCTGCAGAGTAAGTTACAATATCCTACCACAAAAACATCACTTCTGCAAAGGTCACCACTGTGTCACTATTATTTTCTAGTTATGGCCAAAAGGAGCTAACTCAGCTCAAGTGTATGTATCTGTTGTATAACAGTATTTTAAAATAAGCAATTCAAATCATTACAGTTTTTGCACAGAAGCAACACCTGTGATCAAAACAACTCTGTTTGGCAGCAAGTGCTTGGAAGAGGGTCAAAGAAGTAATCTTTACTTTTGAATATATGTAGTTAAATACAGTAGTTAACCATATCTGAGTACAGGTCTAGAACACACAACTAAAGCCACAGGAGATACCTTCAGCACTCGTTGTACATGGAACAAAAAGAATATAACATATCTTTGTATCACCACAGTGAAATTGTTACATGCATTAATGTCATAATGCACAATGATAGTATGCCATGTCTTTGCATATGAACGAGATGTATTGGATATATCCAGTTACTGCCACAGGAATATAACCAGAACTGAAGAATTTCAGGACCTTACAGAAGACACTGAAAACTATCATATCATCCCTTCAAACCACAACTATTTGCTTTCTCATATTGTGTGTGCAGCAGTGTGACTAATTAAGGAATTAGGTTTCTGACCTATCCAAAGGACCACTTTATAATTGAAGCGCATAAATGAAAGGTGGTTGAGAATAGTGCCTGTAAATCAACTACTGCAATCTTTCTAAAATAATGTGGCCTCAAACTGTTGAAACAGAGTAATTACTTACATGAAATATTAGTAATAAAGCAGTGAGACATGCTCAGAATCTATAACGAAACCAAGAAGCAAATGTACAATTAAGCAAATCACTTCACAGGAAATTTTCTGCACAGCTGAATCCATTTTGGAACATACATAAAAGCCACAAAGCAGGCAGGACAGTAGTGGCATTCTCTTCTGGCCCCAGTGAGCTCATTTGGATGTACCATTTCCTGTGGACTGACCTAGGATGGGTGGGGAGGAGATGAGGTTGTGTCATCTCACCACCACCACCCTCTACTGCAACACCAGCTGTGGGTAACACAGTGGAATAGGAGCCACACAGCTGCATCAAGGTGGGAGATAACAGTCCAGTGAAAGACAGAGACAGTGAAAGACAGAAATCAAATGTTTAAATGCATTCTCTGTAGTTTACTGATACAAAATGTTAACTTGAAAATGCAAATACACTCCTCCTTGTTTAGCACAGGTAGAAAATTTAAGACAAAATCATTTACACCACAATGGGTATTTATCAGAATTTCCTATTCAAAATTGTAATTTACAAAGTGTTTCAACAGATTTCAAGCTAGGCACATTTGCTCAGCCACTGTAAACCAATCCCTGATGAAACCTTGCTGGAGTGTACTAACACCATGCCATACTTCACTGTAAAGCATTTTGGAAACAAAAAATAGGAAGCTGTAAAAACTCTGAGTACTGTCTGTGTCACAAAATACATAATTACATGCTATATTTTGCTTCAAGTGTTTTAATGCATCTAAAGATCAAACAACCAGTGAATGCCCAGGGCAAATAATTGAAAAAAGCAAAGTAGTTAAGAAACATCATAGCAAACATTATCAGTTCCCTCCTCTGTGTATGTGTCATACAAATACCCTCGATTTTATGAATTGTGTTCATATTACATTTAAGAATAGAAACATGCAGCATAAAAGCTGGAGGAAAAAGGAGTATAAACGCAGCACTAGTACTTACCCTTATATCTCCATTTACAGCTCTGGAAGTGTGATTAAATGCGTGTGCAGGATCTTTGTTGTAAACTTTAAGGAAAGATCGGTCTTGAATATTCCTGGAATTAAAAGAACCAGCAAGGACAACAGATTTATTTACTTTGTTGCCCTAAAGTTTCAGGTAAGAGACAAACACAAGCAGGTCTGCAGCCAATCTATAAGAAAAATGTAAATGCCACAACTCAGACACACACAAACAAAAGCCTACTTTGATTCTCTTTCCCATGGGAAGTATCATTCTTTCACTACAACTCCACACCCATAAAAATTAGATAGTGTTAAGTTTCTTTCAAGATCCTGCCATAGAGTGAAAACACTTTGAAGACAAAGCTTCAACATTTACACAGCACTCAAAAGGGTTTAGTCAATATTTACATGTTTTATTGTGCACTCAGCCCACATGAATTTTTGCTATTCTAAGAAGCAAGAATATCAAAAGAAAAGCAGTCTTTCTAACTGTGATTATTCTTGAGGAAATTTTAATTATCAGCTTGTTCACAAAGCTGAAAAAAAAAATCCACAAAAGCTAAAAATTTAGTAGCAGATAAATTCCTCCTCTAAACTTTTTCTATAATAAAGATCTTTTTTTTTTAAGGAAAAAAATAGGTATTACAGACACAAATAAATTAGCAAAAGTTTTGATGAAAGCTATCACAGAAATGGTTTAGATGGAAAGTCCTAAGAGAATACTTTTTTTTTAATTAGGACTCTACACTTCGTCCTTGATTAGTTCATTTTATAACTACTACATTTAGAAAAGAGACAACAGTAGGTTTCTGTTTCTGTTCAAAACCTACCTTCCAATAATTTTAAGACTTTGACACTTGCCCTGAGTTCTGATGATTTCTGGTTCACATTTAATCAGTAGCAAGCCTCCAATCTATGCTCACTTACACCATTCAAAGCTGCGATTCCTTTCACTTCCCAGTAGTGAACACTAGAGAATTTACTTACACATGTGACTGAATTCCTTTCCTCCAGGTGCAGCTACAAGTCTAGTGAACTGATCTTAATCACTGGGATTATCATTTAAAAATGAAGGAAAGGATTCTTGGGCAGGTCCAATTTCTTTCTTACATTGTCATATTACAATCAGTGATTGCTTTGAATGAGTAGCTAGTCAGAACTTGTGCTGCTGTTGTAGATGCCAAGTAGTTACTAAAGAAACCCCACAGCTTAAGAGACAGATCAGTGCCTTCTGTTTAAGAACTGGAGAGCCGATGAGAATTTTAGTATTTATGAGTGTTTACTTGTAGACTGCACAGGAAAATAGCTACCTTGCAGCAAGTTCAAGTTCTTCAATTATTTATGGTAACATAAATTGTTTTCCATCTTGCAAATGTGACCCTTTAGCTTTCAGATCACACTGGGAGTCTCAGTTACCATTTTCTGCCTTGGACTTGGAACGATGTTCTTTTCGATATAAAGCAATCCCTCTTATCTTTGGTTCATGAAATGGTATATTTTCATTTAAATACATTTTGTCTGCTGTCTTTTCTGTCTGATGGTTATAAGATGGTACCTCAACTAACTGGAGTTTGTTTTAAAAGCATTTTCCATAAATATTTCTTGTAGAAACATGACACTTTAAAGTAAAACATTGCTGCAAGGCAAAGGACCAAAATACTAGGCATTTGATCTCTGATGTGAATTGTATTTCACCTCATGTTGCTATTCTAAGATAAACATTACTGATAACAGGTATATATTACTGTACTTTTATTATTACTATAATTTGCATTACTGTAGCTCCCAGATGCCCATGGCATGTTCAAAAGCCTCACTGATCTGTGTGTGCTGTATAAACATCACAGGAATACAACCTCTTCATCAACTTACAAGGTGAACAGAAGTCACAAAAGACAGCTGGGTAGCTGCAGAAAGATAAGGGAACAAAAAGAAATTGGAAGGCCATAGTCTCTCCAGCCAGAGGAACAATTAACAAATCCTGGGACCACAGGCATGTTCTGAGCAGCCAATGCAACAGTGAGAGTGGAAAGGAGACCAACGCAGTGGCTTTGCAGGTGTCTGGGGACGACACCTTCCAAACATATTAGAGGGCTGCCTGAGAGAGAGAGTGAAGGCACTTGTTTGAAAATTAAAGACATGTAGAATTCAACCTGGCATTATTCACCAAGTGGAAGCAGATGGCACTTGCTACTGAACAAGAAATGAAAAGTAGCGTTGAAGTGGGTTTGGAGGAGCCCTCATAATGAAGACAAGTAGTTTATATTTAATGAGATGGAGAAGATACAGCCAGAGGACAAGTGAAAAAAATGTATGCAAAACAGTCTGCTAGTCATACTAGGAGAATGATCTTTGTTGCTTCATTTGAATGGGTAAGAGCGAACAAGATTACCTACTACCTGTGTCAACTGTTGAGAAAAGACGATTACAGCAGTTGCTATTAAAAAAATTGATGAATTAGATGAGTGCTTTCACACTGTGTGATGCGAAAGGAAAGGCTGTGCCATAGGGGCATTCTGCAGAAAAAAAATCTAAAATCTGCACTGGATGCAAAGCCCTGAATCACTTTAAGAAAAAGACCCAACTTAAGTGGAAAGATAGTGATTTAAAAGAAGAAAAAAAGAAAACAGTAAAGGAAGATAAGGGGAAGGAGCATGATGGCCTAATGCACAGAGGAACATGAAACAGCCTCTGAGATAGGTGGAGAGCTTAAAGAGTTGACTGAAACCCCTGTATTTAACATAAGGAAGAAAGAAGTGAAGGAAGACACAGCAAGCAAAGCAGAGAAAAATGATGCTTAATTTCATCTGGTCCCTGAGGGGAGACACTGGATCTTACAAAGAGTAAGGCATAGAAACAGAGAAACTGTTATGGAAATTATTCAAAGGTGGTGAAAAATGCAGCTGGTAATGTATGCTTTGGACTCCAGTAAGTTGGAATTGCTGAGGTTTCCTAATTGAGAACGGTGGCAGAAGGGAAGGAGAGAATTTTGTTATGGAGGAAGTCAGCTGGGTTGTGGGATTGCCTCTAGAAAGGTTCTACAATACAGGCATAGGAACAGAGGAAGCAGACGTTGGAATTGAGCCAGGCCTGAGACTGGTGGAGTGATGCCTGCAATGGGAGTAAGGGGAAAAAAGGTGGAGTGGCATTAAAATAATCAACAACCACATTCTTCAGGGCAGGGAGCAGATGAAGTCATAAACTGTTAGTCTGAAACTCAAGGGAAGATGGAGGGATAAAGTGAGAGAGAACAAGCTGATGGGCCAGATGATCGTTGGTAATAAAGCACTTGGCAACAGAGATGTAGTAACCCCTATCCTGATTCAATCAGTTGATTTGATCTTGTGAAAGACTGATGTATAAGAAACTTGGATAAACGATGAATGATGAGGATGATGCAAAAAATCAGATGGGCCTCCACATAGGCATTAGAGTGGCTAAAGAGGGGTGTGGGAGTCTGTAAAGCAAGTAAGATTAAAAGAAACTGAAGTTCAAGAAGCTGGCTGATGACAGGACACTGGATAAACAGTCTGAGGAGAGCAAGACAGAGGTGAGAAAATGGTGTGGTGCTGTTCAGAGACTAAGAAAAGGGACAGAAGAATTGGATGTGGCAAGGCTAGAAAAGCTCCAACTTGCTCTCTTAACTGCAACATGATATGGAGAAACACCTGAGCCACAGGGTTTCCAGAAGAAACAAGGCAGCAGTGGACAGTACACTTCTTTTACTTCAACATTCTTTTCCTGCTTTTGTGGCAGACTAGCAGAGAGAAAACACCTTTTCTACTTTCTCTTTCATCTTCTTATGCATTTGTATCACAGTTTGACAGAGTGTAACATGTCTGATGTGTGCCTGAGAGCTTTACTGATGCATAATTTGAGACTTTCTAGAACTGAGACTCTGGTCCTTCTGTTGAAGGAACAGGGTTAATTAAGCTGCACTCCTACAGAAGAAAGGATAGAAAGGTGAACCATTTATTGACCAAGATCTGAATTAGTGAAGGGAAATGGCTGCATTAGTTGCTTCATCCTGTCATAAACCAGGAAGGTGGTGGGGCTGCTGCAGCAGCAGTCACCAGTGCCACAGAGCTGTGGCTGTGTTAGATAACGAACAACTGGCCCTGTTGTGAAGACACAAGTGACATTCACGTTTGTGACTTCAGGGTCATGAGATCAGGCTTTGCGCTACCAGCAAAGGAGAACCCCCAGTTTTTCTGTATTTTGTATTTCAAATAATTATGTCTCAAAATTCAATAAACATATTAAATATGAGAACCTTCGTGCATTATATGCATATTTCAACAAGGCAGGCCATTTATCAGTGGCTTGTGCAATTGGATACTGCATCTACAGCTGAAGGCACTGTCAGACCAGACCTCCCATATTACTCAGACACCACTGAACATGCCTTTATGTGTCAGGCCACTCTCTGCCAGATACGTATCAACCCCACTCCTTTTTATTCTGTAAGTGCACTACAAAACAGAAACCACGAAGAAAACCTCCAAATCAACAAAACCAGCAGCTATAATTCCATGTTTACTTACCTCACATCACACAGTTCATAGTATATGTTTCTGCTCTCATCCTTGATGTAAATGGCAACACTCGGCGATTCCAGCATTTTCATTGTCAGCTGCTGGGGGAAGGCACTTACAAAAAGGGCACGAATTGTGTCTGTGCTTGTGATTTCATTTGGCATCCGCAACTGCTTTGTTTCATCTCCATACTGAAGATACAGTACACCTACAAGCAAAGATAATAGCAAGTTACATTTTCTTCTGAAGGCCACAGTAATTACCTGGTTTCAAAGTCTATGTGGAACACACAACAAGCCCAAAATGAGAAGAGGAAAAATCAACTCACAATCCTTAAAAAATAAAGCACATACAGCATTTTCCTTTTCAACAGACTTTTGGAATAGAGCATACAACAATGATATGGCTGTGGCTTCATCAATGTGTAAGCCCCAGTATTCAGAAGACTCCTCCTGTTCTTCAGTTAGATAAATCAGAGGTTTACCTTAAGAAGACTAATGGAAAATCCCAAACATACCAAGTCTGCTCTGCATTGAAAGTTGTTGGTAAGTCACAAGGTACTTTTTAAAAGTAGTTGAGGAAGAAATTTATCCTTCTATAGCATTCAGTTTTCCTTATACATAAATTTTGCATTTTCACTTCACACTTATCAACAAAATCCCAACCCCCACCCCGATTTTCTTTTCAGTACTAGGAATTTTATATTTCAGTTCAATTTGCTGGCATTATATAGTAAAAAGCCCCAGGTGAAACTCCTAGCAGGAGTAAAATTGAGGTCTCGTACAAAAACGAGCAATTTTTGATCCTTTCAGTTTCACAGCACTGTTAATAGCCATGCTTAGCACCTAGGGAGAAATATGAGTAAACTTAGATGCTGAATTGCAAAATATGGACATTCTTATTCATCAAGGCAGAAAGAACACCATTCTGACACATATGTTTTCAGGGAATGGGAGGATTTGAGATGCTCAGTAATGGAAAAAAACATGGATAATACAGACCAGGGACTGAGTGAAGGGATACAAAGTACCTCTTCCACAATGCCTGTGTTGGCCCTGCCAGGGCTACGCTGATTCCTGTATAACCAGCAGGTTCCTGCATTCCACTGGCCAGTGCTGCATGACCGTGACTCATGAGCATTGCTACAGCCCAGTCCCATGCCATCACAAACTCCAAACCCCTCCAAGGACTAAAACACTGAGAAAGAGCCATCCCAATCAGCAGAAGGAATCAGACTGGACTTGATGGTGTTGATTAGTTCTAACCATGCTGGGCCTGGCCCCTAAAGAAAACTGAAATGTCGTCTCATGAGCATCTTTAATGTGGCAGGCTTAACAGGACCTGCACAGCAGGGAACAAGCTGCCACAGGACTGCAACCAAACAATGAAATTTCCTGGGACATACAGCACTAGCGAGCAGATTCAGAAGCCCAGAAGTGTTCAGCCAAATGACTCTGGATACAGAGGAAACAGGAACTAGTAAACCCAGCTGAGCATACACATCCAGCCCATACTCAGGGCATGGGTGTCCTGCCCGAGCACACATCACTGAAAGCCCACTCTGCTCCTCCTGAGCCATCTCAGGGGACTTTGCACAACACTACATTCTGCCAAGAGGAAACACCTTTACTCTCTTGCTGTCTGTAAGAGATGGAACAGGTATAACTTCTGCAGTGGTGTAAAAAGATGGCAGATCACAGAATCACAGAATGGCTGAGGTTGAAAGGCACCTCTGGAGGTCATCTGCTCTACCTCCTTCCCCACTCAAACAGGGACACCTACAGCCACTTTCACAGGACCATGTCCAGACAGCTTTTCAGTATCTTCCAGGAGGGTGACTCCATATCCTTTCTGGAAAACTTGTGCCAGTGCTTGGTCCCCCTCACAGTGAAGTCTTTTGTGATGTTAGGTGGGAACCTCACACGTGACTATTGCCCCTGGTTTTCTCACTGGGCATGAATGAAAATAGCCTCACTTTGTCACCTTTCACCCCTCCGTTCAGGTACTTTTGTACATGTATGACATTGCTCCCCTTGAGCCTTCGCTTCTCCAGGCTGAACAGTCCCAGCTCTCTCAACCTTTTCTCAGAGCAGAGATGCTTCTACCAAGATAATCATCCTTGTGGCCCTCCAGTGCATTCTCTCCAATCCTGATAAGACTCTGTGTTGCCATGTCTTTACATCTACCAATAATCAACACAGGTGGGCTAAAACTAGGCAGAGTATTTTACACAAACTGAATTCACCACAGCAACTGCAGGGTAGATGCACTGTAGAGGCACAAAGCCCTCAGTGCAGTTACCATCAGTCATCATCAAATCTCAGCAAATGGCAAAACTTAGATGGTAACTCAGTGATTCTCACTTGAACATCACCAGCAACAGAATGGGCCATTTATGGTGCTGAGATACAAACACTGAGCAAAAGCAGTGGGAAAAGTAAAGGTATGAAAGAAGAAATGGCATTTCAAGCTAAGATGAGCACTCCCTCCCCCCAGTCTTTAGTATTTTTGTCCCTATGTTGTCCATAATTGCTACAGAGCAATGAACACACACAGTCAGATATTCCTGCAATCAGTGGGTAGATAATTGTGCTTGCACTTAGGGAAGGAAGATGTTAATTTTTTTGAATACTAAATAGACCCTCAACATTACCTAAGCAGTATTTAATACCAGGCTGCTTTTATAAAATGGAGCTCTTAACTTCATTTTCCTATTATTATCAAGAGCTGATACTTCTTCTTTCATTAAGATTGCAATCAGGACCTTTATAAATCCTACTGCAAACTTCCATTTTCCTTTGGCTGGAAAAACTGTTTCAGACTGAAATTTAACTAGCTTTCTTTCAAAGATTAAGGGGAATTCTCCTACAAATTTTATTTCTAATGCCAATAGCTAATGAGTTATTAAACTATTTCTTCCTTCTCCATTTTAATTTGAGACATCATTTACTTATGTTCTTCTAGGTAAAACTGTCTTTTTAGTGCACATTCAAATATTCTATGCAGCGAAACACTCTTTAGGATTCAGAAACTAACTGTATTTGTAAAAAAATTCAAGCAAGTTAATGACTGCACTTATTTCACTCTTCCAAGATGTTCAAAAACGTATCCAACTATTTAATGATAGCTTTCAGTTCTTAGGAAGAACATAATGAACCCTCTGTGTTTCGGCACTTTAAACTTTCACGGATTTAGTGGCAAAAAATTATTTCTGGGCTAAAAAGACACACACTTTGTGTATCAGTTTTGCAGTTGTGTGTGACTCTCTTTTCTGCCCAGTTCAAAAGTTAGTGCAGAACAGAGAAAATGCTGGGTTTACATTTCAGGCCACTAAAAGCATGCTGAATATTGAGTTACTGAAATCATTAACACAAAATACATGGTAGAGTTGAAAAATCTTCCTTATACACAAGTCTAAATCATTTCAGGACAGTCTTGACTCTGCCCGTGCTCCAATACTCCCACAAAATATTGATCCAAAACAATTTTACGGTTGTCCTTGGGTCTTGGATTTTCAAAGCAAATATGTATGTTATGCCTTAAAATAGACAGTTTAAAAATACAACTTGGAGAAATGTTTTGGGCCCAGTCTCACTGTAGGGGGAAAGACACTTTCAAAGGCATAATAAATTCTTTTTTTCTTTATTCTCTCTTAAATCACATGCCCTTAAAAAAATCCTACTGCCTTTTCTCTGGAGTTGTCTGATCCCTATCATGGTACAGCAATGCTTTAGGGCATTTCCTGCTTGACAGGACTAACGATTCACTTCTAAAAATCCCTTTTGAGCATGACAAAATAGAGAGACTCAAAATTCATTAGTTTAAGACACTGACATTACTTTTCTCCCACACATTACCCAGTTGAATTCTGAACACCAGCAATATCCACAGGCCCCACTTCATGGAAGATGCTGGAGCTCTGAGGTGTGTTTTACCTTCAGATAAGAAAATCACTCCCATGGAGATCAAAGCAAGAAGAAATAGAATATAACTCAGGCACAGTTTTTGTAAGGGCACTGCACATATGCCAGCAGAGCTGCCAGAAAGACAGTCGGACACAAGGGATGGTCACATACCTTCAAGTCCCTCTTGCATTTACACTTCTGTTAGAATGGATTTACCCGACACATGAAGGTTGTGCCTAGTTTTATAAAACGCAAACCAAAGAGGACTATAAGATGCCCTGCTACTCTAGGACAACAGGTATGAAGGTGAGTGTGAGCAAGGAAATGACACCATGCAACTGTTTTGAAAGTGCACGTCAGACAGTGCTGTGGCTCCCACCTCCAGGAGCTCCAGGGTACTGCCAGCCCTGGGCTGTCTGACAGCTACAAGGCAGACTGCAGTGTCAAGCCATCCCCTTTGTCATGCTGGTATAACTTAAGTTTCAGAAATACCTCTGGAATTTCTGATTGTTCTTCACCCTACGGGCAACAGACCAGAGATTTAAACACAGGACACAGCAGAAAACATTTACGTGTAGGCCTTAGTAACACAACCGTTTTTACAAATTGCTTCACAAGATTCCTGTCAACAAAGAGGTACGTTTTATAGAAGGGGAAATTAAACACCCAAGAGGCAAAAGGACATGTTCAAAGAAACGTTTACAAGCCCAGATCAAACCCAGATCTGATGATGATCCTGTGAACACAGCACATGACTGCCCTTTCCTTCTCTGTATACAGAGCCCTTTCAAAACACAGTCCTTTCTGCTGCCCCTTTACCAAGGGTCAGTGACAGGACTCACAAAATCTTTTGTCATTTCTCTCAGGGGTGACCTCCATGAAATGCGACAGACTGCAATGACAGACACAGCGTTAACCCGATGTGGGCAGGGCTGAGCCCATCAGCGCTGGGTTCAGGGGTGCCCTTTAGCCCGGCCAGCACAGTGTCGAGCACCGTCCATGCTGCAGCTGCAGCTCTGGCAGACACACCACATTCACAGAAGGTGTTCACCTCAGATACCACTACTGGGCTGCACTTGGGAGCTGAGGACATGCCCACACAGTGCAACGGCGAACCTCACCTGAACTCACGGCGTGTAGGCTGGCTGTAGAGAAAGGAGCTGTGTAACCAAAACAGGCTGGCACAGAACCCACACCCATAAGACCGTAAATCCTCAGTTATAACGGGTAAAGGTTTGCTCCTTGTGGCAAAAAGCTAATACTATGCAGGTGGCAGCACACCACCCAGCTCGTGTCTCAGCACCTCCATCGCATACATGGCGCTGACCTAATGCTGACAAAGCACCAAGTCATCATGGTTACACTGCTAACCATGATCTTGGTGCAGGGCAGCTTAGACGCTTAGAAGAGCTTGCACAACTCGCTTTTGTTTAAAGAACAAGAATTATCCTTAGAAATTCGTTATTTCAGAGACAAAAAACATGAAGGACACAACAGCAAAGTTAAATACCTGATAAATCAAGACTAAGTAAACAAACAAGACTGCGTGCTCTTCTGTGACCCTTACAAATAACAGTTAATTCGCTCACATGATGAATTTTTAGTTTCACTCTTTGCTAACCATCAGTTAACCATATCTTTTTGAGATAACAGGCAAGCTTTGTCTTTTCACGCTGGTTTAGTTGGATCTTCCAATGCAAGTCCACTGAGTGTCTGTCTGAACATTCCTTTATGCTGAAGTCAGCAGCAAAGCTTACAAGCAAAAATGAGAAAAGGCACCCTTGTTTCTTCCTCGTATTTATGACAAATCATTAGTTGTGACTTGCATCTGTTTTTAAAAAAATGCCTTAAAATCTCAATTATAGTTATTTTTGTTGGCATACATCAGGACTATCCGGACGAGATCATAGTGAAAACTGCCAGGTCTTTCCTGAAAAGTCCCGTTTAAAAATTCAATTTTTTAAAACTAAAATTACAAGATGCTTCTCATTTTTCTTTGATTTCTGTTTGACAAAATTATTGTATATAGATTGTAATGGTGGCATAGGCCCATATTGTTCTCTGCTCCCCATCCCCCCTTCCCGCTCAGCTATCAGATAAACAGGGAAAACACGTATCACCAAATTCTGCAAAAGTTATGCAGACACAAGTTTATTACAGTAACAACTCTTCCAGAGTGGAAGAAATTCCTCAATATGCAGTTCTTACTTTCCATACCCTCAAGACCTGACTCTCCTATTTCACCACACACAGTTTTGACTAGTCTGAGGTCATTGCCATGATCCTTTTGGTATGTCTAGCCTGAAGCTCTTGTACTAGCTTCCACTAGTTCTCCCTCCTGATACTCTGTCCCACACATTCAGAAAATGTCTATAAACACACTTAGCTGTCTTCAACTACTAAGAGAATCAAAAAGTAGACCTTTTAATGAAATAAAAACAATTATTTATTTTTCTCCCAGAATAGTCTGATGATATGTGTTCAAGGTATTTAGTTGTTTGATAACAACCTCACTAAAAACAGGAATTGTTCGGTTTAGTCCAGTATTAGTCCTTTCTGCAATTTCATTCTTTTCTGCTATTTACAGTGACTTGCAATAGTTTGTTACCTAATGAAAAAGACAGATGGAAAACTCAGTAGTCACATAAAACACCTACCAAAGTGTTATGAGAAATAAAATTTTTTAACTGTCACCGGAATACTAGTACTTTCTACAAACAGATACATTTAGCTAGCTAAGAAAAATAATTAAAAACCAAAAAGGAAAATGGGCATTTTTTACCCAAAGGAAAACTGGGATTTTCCCCAACTGATTCCTGTTGAAACCTGTGAAACAGCCTATGGCCAAAAGGCTACTTTGTCCATATACCTATTTCAGCCAGTCCATCAAATGTAGACAGCTACTTCTATCATCTAGAGAGTCTGAGGGAACATTTCAGTTTAACCAGTTCCCCAGGTGGAAATCAGTGTTCTGGCAGGATGACTTTTTGGACAATAATCACATGCTATTCCACAGTATAGCCCAACTGACCATCAAGATGACTTTTTCATATCCCTAACTGACAAAATAAAGCCAGCAAACTTGAAGAACACAAAACCCCTATGATACTTAATGATAAAATTATTAAAAAATGACAACTGAACAACTCAGCGAGATGAACTAGAAATTTTATGCGTACCAGAGCCATTTTTCAAAGGGCACACAGGCTCTTCTATGCTGCATTTATCCCAATTCACATTAACCAACGTAGCGCAGTAAAATCAGAGAACTACACACACACAGGCACAGGACATGCTCACGCAGGCTGTGCTTTTGCCCACCAGAAGCTGAGCCCCTGACCTCTGAAGAAGCCAGGCAGTCCCAGCCAGAGGTGCCAAGATGACTGGTACAATTTCCAAGGATGTGTCTGCCAAAGACTATGCAGGTATGTTAAGTATTTAAGGCCACTGTAAGCATATATTTTACATAGGGGAATTTTTATTACTAACTTTTAAATGGGCAAAAGCAAAAAGGACAAAAAACCATCAATTAAATTTCTTGGAATAGGTGCTCTTCCTCTTGAATAAACAAGAAGAAAGAGAGATCCTACCCAATCGTATTTCCTTTCTATATGAATCAGCTGTAACAAACACACATTATCTGAGTGATGACTGCTTTAATAAACTCTGGCTTTTAGTACTAAAATAGGTAGTCCTTGTGGCATCAAGGGCAGAATGTTCAAGGGCAGAACCATTTTTAATACTCCATAGACACGGAGTGTTAGTCAGGCCATTGTAGTTTCACTACATTTACCAAATTTTCTGTATTTACAGTAGGAATTCTCTTCAATATTTCTGAAGTTATTTCATTTCTAAAAAGTTTGCTACTATCAGTAGCAAATTTAGGGGTTGAGCCATCAGCATTGTAGGAGCAGAGCTTGCTACAGCACCACACCAGAAGTTCACCTCTGTGGGCTCCAACAAGCAGCTTGACTTTGTGAGAAGTCATCACAGACTACATTAGACAGGATCCTGGACCTCTGACCTTAGTTTGGGTAGTCAAGGAGAAGAATGCCAAAAGGCCATTTGCTAGACTCACTCCAGGGTTATTCTGTTCCTGCTGAAAGACTGCATTCGCCTCTGTGGAGCTTCATGAAGTTCATTCCTCTGGCTCACTGGGTCCCCCTAAGAGACCATCTGACCATCCAGCACACTAAACGCTCTCCCACACTTAGCTTGGCCCACCTGATGGTTCATTCCATCCCAGCATCCAGGTTGCTGACGCTAAAAAGCACTGGCCCCGAGTGCAGCCCTGAGGAAAACAACTGAAACCCAGCTGCCAGTCAGACTTTAAAGCACCAAACCTTACACAGCTGAATGCCACCCCTACCTCCCAGGTGTGCCTACAAGGAGGCTGTTAGAGACATGTGAAAGGCCTTGTTAAAGCCAAGCTAAACAACATCCACTGCTCTGTCCTCATTCCCACATATGGTCTATTCAGCAGAGAGGGTAAATTGGGCAAAGCAAGGGTGCCAAGTGCCTGTCAGTTGAGTAGTTAAAAAATTATCCGGTAGGGCTCCCATCTTGAGAGTGGGTCAGACCATTGCCTCTATTGTCTCAAGAGAGTACCCTAATCAGCAGGCTATCAGCAAGCCTCTGATGCAGTGATTATCCTCTTAGCCTGTTTGAATCGGGCTACTCTACAGCCAGAAATGCAGAAGAGAGAGTGAGAACAAAACCAAGACTGTCCTATATGGTAACACAAGGATGACACTATTTTCCTTTGGTAACAGAAACCTGAATTCAGGCTCAGCATAGTAACTATGCATTAGAATCACTATCTATATATATAAACAGTTTTGGGACCAATGATTAAATTAAAGAGCTGTCTTCATTCAGGGACTTGCTGCCAGCCCTGGCAGCAAATATTACATACACTGCACTGAAGGACAGGCTATGCTTTTCTGCTTGGCCAAGGTCTTACACTTCTTACAATGTATGGAATTGCAATACACGCTTTTTCTTCGCATGCCCACGTGCAAATGGAAGGATCTGGTGTTTGTGTGAATTACTGCATTACAGGCAGACTTACAAATTTTAACTAACACAAAAATTAGATCAGATTTGTCCAAGTGAAAGCTCCTGCGCTAGATATGACCCATGGGACAGCTCCATCTGGCCTCCTACCTTTCCTCTGAAGGGTAGTTTGGACTGTACAAGCTATTCCATCTGCCAAATCCCTCTTCCAGCAGACACCAAATGCTGAATGCTCAAATTGCTGCTACTAAATCAGAATAAGTGATTGGTAGAGCTGGATGAAGACATTGCACCTTCTGTGAGGGCATGATTTGGGGCAAAGAGGAAAGCCATTGCCACCTCCACATAGCTTTATTCAATTTATCAGATTGTACACTAATTACTCTACCTCTCCTATTATCTTCACCACTTTTCATTCTGGTTTGCTCAGGTTGAAAGGTCCTGCAATAGTATTCTGTCACAGGCATTACCCAGCACAGTGAAGCACCATTTTAGTCAAGATCCTTTAGTATTACTACAGTGCAAATAGATAATAAAGACTGCCTTCAAAAAGTATTCAACAGATATAGCAGTGGCAGATACAGACTTGCATAGCTAATGCTTTTATTCACACTGCACATCTTCAACTTCTGTATCACTGCAATGAACCCATTAAATCCATGCTGTAACAACCTGTTGTGATGGAGTAAAACACAGCTCCAGTGTGATGCAGCATTTAAAATATACTGCATATCAGCTTTTTAGTGGCAGACAGAATGTGCTTCTGTTGAGACAGTATGTACTACATAAGATATTGCTTCTTGGGAGCACTTTTTTTAGTTACACTCAAGACATTATATTATAGGAGAAAGAATTTGTTAAGTAAACAAGAATTACATGCACAAGCACTAGCCCATGTTTTACTCTTCCATATAGGTGCCATTCACAAATCATGTCGGGGCAATAAACTCTGATATGATGATACTATTGTTTACCTTCTTTTGCTCTTTTGATACAAAATATTTCAGGTAAGAGGTGTGTGTTTTTTTCTATCAAAGTCCAAAACATTTAGCTATAATTTCAAGAAATGTGAAAGAAGATAAAATCTAGAAAAGCTGAAAGGAAAACTTGTGCTACATTGGAATACTATAATTGCCTATTGGAATTGGTTGTTTCAGGCCTTTTTTTCTATAGACCTGTCAGTCCTTGTTAAGGTATCTGACCATGACAGCAAATACTTACATGACAGTTTTGCATGTTGGCTGCTTTGCATGCACCGTAAAAGACTAGATGGGAAAAAATTCTTTAAGATGACTGAATACGTTAAAGGTACACTCAGTCTTAACTTGGAATGCACTTCCAAGGGAGTTCCCTTCCCATGAACTAAACTGAAGCTCTTGCTGACTTCATTAGGGTTAAATCATGCCCTGAGGAATCGGAGAGGGCACTGGCACTGCTGGCAAATCACAGGCTTCTCATAAAAGGTCTATGGCCATTCACACATCTTCTGTCTGATTTAACATGCCTGTTTTAATTTCGAGCTCATAAATAGTAATTTATAACAATTACTTAATAACAATTAATTACGTCCAATATAATAAGGCTAATATAAGTCTATCTTTAGCATTCATATATTTCGTTTTAAGTCTTACAGTATATTGCATCCACATGAAAGAGAGCTATTGCTACCACCAGCTGAAAAGGAATGATCCCCCTCCCTGCAAAGGTTTTGCTATGTGTGAAATAGTCACTAAGGCCTCGACTTTCTTTTTTTAATAGGCTTTGAGAAACATCTATAAGAAATGCTACAAAAGCTCCAGGTGTTACTATGATAATCAGTAATGGCATTTCCATAGAAAGTGGCAGCAAACTAATTAATCAGACACTAAAATCTGTGCCTGCCAAAACTGGGATTTGAGTGGTAATAAATAATCATCAGAATACTCCATGATTGCTTCAGACCCTCCCCATGCCAATCCTTACGCATTTGTATAATTTTACTCCCATAAGTAATCCCTCCAAAGGCAAATAAAATGCAAATGTTGGCAGGCTCAGACATTTCTGAAGAGGCCTTTCCATACCACCTAACTTCAGGCACAGGTTTGAGAGCAGGGAGCCTGGTCCTCTGCTCCTTATTCATCTGGACTGGAGTGGCTGGGCACCCTGGCTGGGGCACCCCTGAACCATAAAGCTTTATCCTCCTCAGTCACTTTTCAAACCCAAACCCCTGTGCATTTATGGAAATCCCTCCCTGTACCATATTCTTCCTTACTCCAACCTTGCATGTACAGCCTGATCCTGTAGGAGCACAATCTGCTGCAATCAGAGGTTGCGATCACACCCTGCCCTTCAGGGCTGTGATCGCCTCAGCTGCCCTCGCTGCTCCTCAGAGGATGCCAGTGCCTGCCCTTACAAAGGATCATGCCCACTGTTTGGACAGACATGCCCCATGAGAGACTACAAGTGAACATATTTGTCAGTCTTCATTTCGTTGCGGAGGTACCAGAGCAGGGACAGCAGTGAGCTGCAGCGCAGGCACAGGCTGGCTGCTGGTGTAACCTCGCTGGATGCTTGTCAGGTTCTGCTTCCTCCAGGCAAATTACAAGTGAAGTTTGCTGAAAGCTTTTGAGCACTTTCCAGGTTTCAGCTGATTCTCGCTCTGACAGTTTTGCTAGATAATTTTTTTCCCACAGTTATCGCACTGGAAAAACTCCCAGCTTCCAAATAGATATTTAAAAATACATTTAATTTTCTCTTGCACAGTGAATTAATTTATGTTAGTATCTCGCTTTGTCTCCAGGCTGCAGAATGATGAGACAAGTGCTGATTTCTGATGGACCTCTTAGCCAAGAAAGACCTTCTTTTCAAAAGCTGTGGCTGAAATTTTAAATGGGCCCAAAATTGGAATGCTGTTTTCTGGGTCAACGTCATGTGACTACCATGTCCTATTAGATTAGTCCTGACTGACAAACCCACGATGGTGAGGTAGCCAAAATGCATTACTGCTATTCCTTCTCAGGCTCCATGTTAATTCAGACCACAATTTAAAAACAAACTGACTCATACATAGCTAGTAAAATAGGAACCCACAGAACAATTAGAATTTCAAAAAGAAAACAGTAAATTAATAAAAATTCACAAAGCTTAGCTATTTTCCTCATTGAAATTATGTTGACTGAGAACCAAACCATATTTTGTATTTAAATTATATTAAATTTAAAAACTAACAGATATAGTAAGGAAGGTGATTATACACACCTTATTTAAAATCATGTGAACTGAAATATTTTCATGACCTTTTTAAAACTAAAGTTATAAACAGTTTCCTATTTTTTAAAAATAAACATTCCCTTTGTACAGCTGGAAGTAAAACCAATCCTACCAGGCCCACAGAGTGCAAAGTGTCTCAAAAGTAAAACTTCAGAACATTGCTCATGGTGTTGTAAAAACACACCAGCAGAAAAGACTGAGAAGAACATTATTATAACAGAAACTCACTGAATAATAATAATGTCGAACTATTTTTGAATAATTTTATTACTATATTTTAAAACAAACTATTTGCTATTAATTAGTTCCTGAAACAACTTGAAAAAGACAGATTGTGGGGTGATGACAATATATTATCTCCTATTTGGTGAGAATGATGATCCCTTAAGCAACATGCATATCTGTGAGCCCTCCTGCAATACAGAGAGAAAAGGCCTATTTTGTTCATTTCAAAACTAAAACCTCTCAACTGAAGTGCTTCATATTGCATTGCTTGTCTGTTGGATTTTTTGGGTTTTTTTCTTTCTCTTGCATTTTTCCTGTTCGTGATGGGATAAGCTGGGGCTGTATCTCTGGTACATCAAAGACAGGTGCCTTGCAGGGTCTGAAATCCTGGCCATTAAATAAAATAGTACATTTTCATGTGACTGACCTCCATTAGGACCTGGACAACCTATTTCAATATACGCAACAAATGCTGAAAATGGTGTTTAAGCATGAACTACTTACAGTGAACTTATGGTCCCCTCATCTCAGGAGAGATATTACAGAACAGCAAAAAGTGCAAAGAAGGGCAACAGTGATAATCAAATGTCCAGGATGGTTTCTGGATGAGGAACAAGTGGTTTCAGCAGCACTTCTCTGCCTGAAGAAGAAATGACCTGAGGTAAATAACAGGCCAAGGAAATCAGATATGGCCTGGGGGAAGCAGATAGAGAGATCTGATGTTTGCTGTCACTCCCAGTACAAGGACAAGGGGGCATAACTTAAAGCTGATAAACGAATACAAAATAAAACAAGAGGAAAGCAATCACTGGGCAGTAAACCAATAGAAACTTGCTGCCAAAGGCACAGATGCAATGCTGTGGATGTGAAAAACTTATGTGGGCTCAAAGGCGAACTGAGCAAATACCCAGAGGAGACGTACCTTGATGGTTATTACACACGCGGAAACCATGACCAGGAAATCCCCAAACTGAAGATACCTTCAGGCTGAGAACACCTGGGGGAAGGATCATACATACACATGCATGTGTGTGGCACATGGAGGACAGGGAGGTGATTTAGGACAGTAAGCACTGCTGCACCAGGGGAAAGTCCTGTTTGACCAATCTAGTGGCCTTCTACAATGGGGTGACTACATCAGTGGACAAGGGAAGGGCCACAGATGTCCTTTATCTGGACTTCTTCTCTAAAACCTATGGCACAGTCTTCCACCACAATCTTCTCTCCAAGTCGGAGAGAGATGGATTTGACGAGTAGACTGTTAGATGGATAAGAGTGGTTGGACAGTCACATCCAGAGGGTAGTGGTCAATGTCTCAGAGTCCTAATGGACATCAGTGACAAGTGGTGTCCCTCAGGGGTCCATACGGAGACCAGTGTTATTTAATATCTTCATTAATGACATGGAGGAAGGGATTGAATATGCCCTCAGCAAATTTGCAGATAACAGCACAGAGAGTGCAGTCGACGCTCCTGAAGGATGGAATACCATCCAGATGGACCTGTACAAGCTTCAGAAGTGGGCCTGTGGGAATCTCATGAGGTTTAACTAAACCAAGTGCAAGGTGCCCTGGGTCAGGGCAACTCCCCATATCAATACAGGCTGGGGGATGAACAGAGAAAGAGCAGCCCTGCTGAGAAAGACTTGAGGGTGCTGGTGGATGAAAGGCTGGACATGAACCAGAATGTAACCTGCAGACCAGAAAGCCAAATGTGTCCTGGGCTGCATCAAAAGAAGTACAGTTGAGGGAGGTGATTCTGCCCCTCTACTCTACTCTGGTGAGACACACCTGGAGTGCTGCTTCCTGCTCTGGTGTCATCAGCCCAAGAAAGACATGGACCTGTTGGATTGAGTCCAGAGGCCACCAACATGACTAGAGGGATGGAGCATGTCTCCTAAAAGGAAAGGCTGAGAGAACTGGGTTTGTTCAGCCTGGAAAAGAGAAGACTTCAGGGTAACCTAATTGTTGCCTTCCAGTACCTGAAGAGAGCCTACAAGGAAGATGGAGAGAGACTTTTCACAAAAGCATGTAGTGACAGAACAAGGGGGAGTGGATTCAAACTAAAAGAGAGTAGGTTTAGATTAGATATTAGGATACCTTACGGGACCTGGAGTAATAACTAAATACCAGCTAAAATCCATGCAGCAGGGCTGGGCTACATGTTGCACAGGGACCTGCAAAGGCTCAATCCACTTAACATCACACTGAAGCAAATGCAGGTTTTCCAGAAAATCACCAGGTGAAGCAAGCCATGCTGAGAATGCCCTAGCCAGCAGTGATTTACATGCAGAGATGAATCCTCTACAGGTATAGTAAACATACACAGGCTATACACTTGCTCTTAAAAACACCTCGAAACTATAAAGTCTTGTCCAGGTTGAAGTCTTCCCAATTTCTTCACAAGGAGCCTGACACACTGGTGGCCCATCAGGCTTTGTGAGGGCAGCAGTGCCAGTCTGTGAGCTGACATGGCCAGGGATCAGCATCTTCTTCCCAGCCCCACTGCTCTGTGCTTGCCAGCTCTGGGGGCAGCAGGAGCCCCTTCCAGCCCTATTTTCTTCACATTTTTTGTGTTTGTCAGAGGTCATAATACTCTTGACAGAAACTGTCTTAGATTATTGAGGAACAAGTAAACTACCACGAGAAGTTTACAAACATGGTATGATTTACAGTCCAGTCTTCGATTTATGTCACTTTCTATATTGGGAGATGAGCCTACAGGAAAGCAGCATTTCAGTTTATTACCTATGAGCAAAACCTGCCTGTCTCAGCGATCCACACCGGAGTTACAAGCTTTCTCACAACACTTTAACTGCCCTCTGGTGTCTTCCCTCAAAAGAACAGCCTTTACTCCTTCCATTTGTCTGCTGAGCACAGAGTCTCCAGGACATAATCCACCATCATAAAGGAAGCTCTGGTTCACAGCTGGGCTTAATTCACCCCTGCGATATGGGAAGCACGTGGGAAGCAGAGCTGTCCACCTGTGCTGACACATCACCCGTGTCACCATGCAGACGGAAGGGCACTGCCCCAAAGTAAAGGGCATCTCCATCAGCATATTCATTCAAATCCTCCGCCTGGAGAGCTACCACCACACAAATACTAAACCTTCTCACTAAGCTGGATTACTAAGGCAACAATATCTCTAGGTTTCTTTCAACTAAGTCTGGTTTAGAAGAGATGAAGTGAAAAACCTGTGTATCCTGTCTGAAAATGAGGATGCAATCCTGTACTAAGTTCACTGCCTCATAATGTGCAGGCTTGGCAAAAAGTATTTGCAATACTGGGTTTTAACTGTTACTCAGTATTTTGTGTCAGGGTTCACATATTGCTCCTTTAATATCTACTATGCTCCCAACACACTTTCAGATCTTATGAAAATAAACTCACCATTCCCCCCCAAGTTACTTGGTACCCCATACTCAGTTCATTTCCAAAGAACCACCAGACATGAAAAACAATGTGCTACCAAAGTCTTTACTTTTTTTACCCCCCAACTATTTAAAAACTGTTTTAAATCCACAAATGGAAAAGACAGGCTAAGTGCAGAGTGAAGAAGGACTGAAGCAGGCTCTTACCCAGTGATCGCTCCTTTGTTTGGTTTGCTGACCGCACAACAGGAAGACTCGCTCTTGTGCGGCTGCCCCTGGAAAAGGGGGTTGGAGAATCACCCTCGGACATGGCCTCTAAGGAATCAGCAGATGCTTCAGAGAGGTGTTCTGTCTGGTCACCCAAATTGGACTGTGGGCTCTGGGACAGCTTTGGGCTTCTTGTCTGCAAAACAGAGCAGTTCATTATTAGTCTACTGAAACCAGAATATGGGAGGAAAAAAAAAATCAAAGAGAAGAAGGAAGGAGTCCAAACTTCTTCAAATACTGGTATGTTGAAGGTCACTTCTGTGTAGATTACTTAGGAAAAGTGTCCTGGGATATTCTGCTGCAGTTTTTATGGTTGTATATCCACATTGCAAAATTCGTTGCTAACAAGGCCCTGAGGATAAGAACTGTGCTGAGATATATGGTAATACCACTCTCCTTGTCCACACACACACACATACACACTCTAATGTTGACAAGTCTACTAAGAAAAATCCTCTGAGAAGCAATACTGTGATGTAGTTGTAAAACTATCAATTTCAGTATCTTCCCTTATGCCGTCTATGTGCCATCTATGAAAGGTCCAGGTCATGCAGCAAAGCCAACACAGCCATCCAACATTTCTAACTGAAATCACA
>VWZG01004483.1:1316758-1332597 GCA_013396735.1 Grallaria varia | reverse complement strand
TTTTTTTTTTTTTTTTTGCACCGGCAAAATCAGAAATGTCTTCATCACCTGACCCAATTAACTATGATTTTTACTGGGAAATCATACTAGTAAATTGCTAAACACAGTTACTGGGAAAACCCCCAACTCTTCCATGAGGAGAGAGGTCTGGTTTTATTTATGCACTTCTACCAACTCTTTACTGTAAGATCTACCTAACAAAAGCACACTCAAAAGGAAATAAAATGTCCTGAACATTTTTTGCGAATTATAAGTGACATTGTAAGCACTTTCTAGAGAAAGGGGTTGCTTTAAGAAGAATATTCAGTACTGTGCAGTGAAATTGCCACAGCCACATGTACTATTACTCTGGAAGAATAATTTCCCAATCGCTCAATCAAACTGTATCACAACAAATGGGAACAGACATTGTACAAGCAGAAATTCAAAGTAAAGCAACTTACTCGGTTCCAAAATCAGTAGGTAAATATGAATTTTATAAAAGTCTATAATCAGCACCAGGCATAAGATGTCATTAAACTTATATACTTTTCTCTCCCCTATCATTTAAGTTCAGATGCTATTATGTTAAAAATGCTCTGTATCAAAAACAACTTCAACTCTAAGACTGAAGATGCTGTCAAGATCCAGAAAAGATTGTGCTTCTTTTTGGAAAGCCAAGATACTTATTTTGCTGACATCTGGTTCTTTCAGTGGTTTTTCAAGTGAAATGGAGCAAGCTCAATTCAGCAATAGCATGAATCACATAATATTCCTTATGTGACCTTGAATGTGTGAAGAACTTCAGCTTTTATTACATTTTCATTAGCTGGCTATAGACGCCTGTTGTTGCTAAGTTGTGCAGTTGATCACAAGCTACAATGATTAGAAACACCTCAGAAAAAATCCTCCAGAACTCACTTTTAAAACGCTAGTATTAAAATAGTAGATATTATTCAATATCCCACAATGAAATTGTTCAAGAGAATTGAATTTTATGCAGGACTTAAAGCTAACAACATTTGTTCTAAGGTAAGCTTTGAAGTGCCTCTGACATGGTCAGCACTAGCCTGCTGGTTGTAAATACAGGAACTTGTGCTGTAAAAGTTACAGAGGTGACAAGTGACCTGCGAACACAAAAAGAATTTGGTAAGTACTTCTTCATTCAACTTTCCAAAGTGTCTTGGGAACCGTCACTGCTGAAGTATTTTGCTTACACAGTCATATTACGGAAGTACTACCAACCCAAGACATTACAGCTCTGTAGCTCCTTGTACTGATTAAAAACTTATCTGTATATATCCATCAATAGGGAGCTAGTAGGCACATAATTCTCACCTTCTAGAAAACCATAACTAAAGCAAGATAAAAACCAAACAAAACCAAAAACCAATGAGCAACAAAATCACCCTCAAAGGTCCTTAATTTCAGAGTTTGTTGTGAAGGGGATTGCTTTTGTTGTTTTAAGAAAATATATTCTGACAATATGAATCAAGCTTATTTTGCTTTGCCTACTTTTTTTTTCATTAATTTGAATCCCCAGGTGTCATTTGAGACATGCAGTTGCATGTATATTGTTCACTGACGCACATGAACAGGTGCATATTTGAGCAGTAAGGGGACCCCTCATTACCGGAATCGACGCAGCTTTAGCTGTGCAGTTGTCCAGCATGTCCTGTCAATACACAGATGAAGCCAACCTCAGCAATGCTGTGTTTCTTTGGTTGTCCCTGGGACAATGCTGTAGGACCTAAACTAAGCATCTCAGGACCCCATGGATGAGAATGACATCGTCACTTGACTAAATGTATTGCGTCTAGCTGAGATAGAGTTAATTTTCCCCATAGCAGCCCTTACCATGCTGTACTTTGTATTGGTAGCTAGAAAGTTGTTGATAACACACCAGTATTTTGGCTACTGCTCAGCAGGTCTTGCACAGCATCATGGCTCTCTCCAGCATTTCCCCACTCACCCAGAAGGCTGTGGGTAGGCAAGATCTTGGGAGGGGACATAGGAGAGCTGACCCAGATTGACCAAAGGGATATTCCATACCATACGATGACTGCTCAGCTCTAAAAGCTACGAAAAGGAGGAGGAGAGGGAGCATTTGTTATTACATTTGTCCTATGGAGCAACTGCTACGTGTACTGAAGGCTGAAACCCTACTTTGTGGGAATTGGCTGGACATCACCTGCTGACGGGAAATAGATAAATCCTTGGTTTACTTTTGCTTCCACATGTAGTCTTTGCTTTTGCTTTATTAAATTGCCTTTATCTTGACCCATGCTGGTTTTTTCCATCTTATTTTCTCCCTGCTTTCCTGCAGAGGAGGGGGGATAGAGCGCCTTGGTGGGCACCCAGCGTCCAGACAGGAACATCCCACCACACTAAAAATGACCCCTTTAGGCAGCTCTCCTTTCTCACCATGAATACTGCAGCCTTCTGAAGCAAGGCAGAGGCACATTATGGATTCTGCTCAAACGTGAAGCCCAGTTTTCCTCAATCTACAGGTTCAAACCCATAGTAGTTCCACTCTAGTAAGTGGAGTAATACAAACATAAACCTAATGCAAGCTATAAATGAGATCCAACAAATATACACGTAATGTTTATGAAAGGCTTCAAGCTATTGATTATGCTCAGCTCCTGTAAACACTGCATTTCAGGAATAATTCTGAATTTTAAACAGATTCTAAAAAAAACCTCAAACTCAGCAACAACAGTGGCTATTCAACTAAGAGAGATATGAGGGCATATTTAATAGGAAAGCATTTTTATTATTGGCAACAAGCTCTAGGCTTGATGGGACTTAATATTCAAGAGGATTCCTAGATGTGACTTCTTAGGAAAAGCAACCCATGCACTGGGGAGGGAACCAGCAACATTAATGGAGCCATCTACAAGGACTTGTAAAGATAGTTTAAGAAAGCAGTGCAGAAACTTCACACATTATCCAACCCTTGTAATAATTATTCAGCATGTTGATTCTAATAGTAAATAAGATAAATGAGGAAAAAGGCAAATAAATACTCAATATGTAATGCCATATATAGTTTTCCATAGAATGTTAACTAATGTACATAGAAAATATTAAAAAGCTTAAAATAATACTTCAGAAATTGTCCTTTTAAGTACTTTTCAGGAACTAGCACACAGTGTAAACATTTCCAAAATAAATGTACACCCCAATAGTCCATATTTCAGGACCCATCGGAATCCAACTAGTCATAGCGTAGACTGCTAGCTAGTGTGAGGGTCAGAATGGCGCTGTACCAAAAAAACCACATAGTATCTAACAGAGAGGAAAACTCATGACAGGCCCACTAGAGGAGCAGCAGTATCCAAAATTAAAACATGTAAACAGATATTCCCCACAGAGTGTGACAAACCCAAAAGAACACCAGCTCTTTCCAAGCCACCTCTGAGATAAATGCCAGAAAGCAGAAAAAGGTTCAGAACTAGGCAGCAGGACTCTCTCCTTTGGCAAGACGGGTTAGGTTACATTTCCTCAGTCAGCCATGCTCTTTCCCCCCCAGCTATGTGTTAGGAAACACCCCCATGCATGTCTCCTTGTGCAAGAGCCTTCATTTTTCAGCCAGCTGAGTAGAGCTGACTCTCCTTAAGGACTTCTCTGATAAAAGATGTTGCCTGTGCAAGTTCTGGGTGAGAAACTCATCGGAAAGGAAAGGTCAAAATAAGGATGAGCAATTCAGATTAAAACTTCCATGTAATTACACAGCACTCTGAGATGACTCTTTTACTTAGGATACACTATTTTGTTTACAAGGATATAGATCCTTGTAACCTTTTCAGGGTATGTATTTAAGTATAGTACATGGAGGTATCAGTTACACAAGATACACTATCTCTCAACTGCTCCTGGGATTTGGAGACCGAAACCTGTGGTTAATCATGACTCGTGGCTGGTATCTCTCTGCTAGGGCTTGTCCAAAGAATGCACTTTAATGTATTTGCTTTAGTTCCTTCACTGAGTAGGGAAAAGAAAAAAAAAAAAGGAAGAAAAAAAAGAAAGTGTAAGGCTCTTTAAATGCTGTAAGATTGAAAATAATTAGGAATGAAATCTGAAGGTACCTGAATAAGGAAAAGTGAAATACTGCAGAGATGCCAATGTAATGAGCAGTCATGGAGCACCAGAGATGTTCATCAAGTTTTGCACACGCTTCTGCCTCTGTTTCTCTGCTCACATTTGTCCACACTAATTGTCTCATGCTTTTGTTCTACCTGGTTTTATGTTTCCGCTCTTCATAAGAGTTCTTCTATGCTCATTTCCAGTTTTCTTTCATACTAATCTATATAATTGGAACCTTTTTTATTTCTTTTCCTTTTTAAAATCTCTCCTGCAAATTTGCTTCACACATTTTCACAGACAAAACAGAACTAAGAAAAAAAAAATCCCATAACCTGAAGAAAGATTTAATTTCATCTCTTGATCAATTCACGCTTTTTATTTCCTGTCTCCAGGAACTTCCTTAGCCTTTATCTTGACAGAAACTTCTCTATTCAGAAGAATCTTATCACACACATCTTGGAAGTGCTAGCACTCCTGGCAGTGTAAAAATGGTAAACAAAGACATAAAAAAATAATATAAAGCTAGGAAAATAACTCTTTCCAATCATGTGCACAAGAACACAGCATAGCCAAAAACCAAGAGCCTTTCTGACATTCAAACAGAGAAGAAAAATTAGTAGAAAAATGGAAGCCTACTTTTCTTGACCTTCAAGTAAACTATTTGTCCTTGTGCCAAAGATGAACACAGGATATGTGACAGACTGCAAATATGCATATAAACAGGCAGTGTTTCATGTATGATGAGTTTATTAATTCTAAAATATTGTCACAACACACAAGTGTGTAACTGTAACAATAATGCTGCTTCATCACATTTCTGTCAGATCCAAATTATCACTGTCTGAAGGATGGATCTGCTTCTTCCACATATACAGCCTTTGGAGTCCCATATTAACACAATGACAAAGTTTTACTTGTCTGGACATGCTATTAGTGACATTCTACTACTGAAGAGAAAGCGAATACTACCCACATTATCTTGTTTTTAAGCATTTTCCATACTTTTTCCTTAGCACTTTCTCAGAAAAGTTAAATGCTTATACATGTCTATAGAAACTAAAGTTCGTATTACATATGTGCGAGGGATGTATTTGGATACTCTCAGTAGGAGAACTGGGGGTGGGAAGATGATTCAGCAGCTGAATGCAACATAAAACCATCTCTCATGACAAGCTCACTTTTCCCTGTGCGCTATTTCACCACGATGAGATGCAAAAATCTAGAGCATCTTTCTTTCAGACACCACCAGTTGGAAATGGGACCATGCCAGGAGCAGGCTCACACCAGCATCTGTGTTCTCCAGAGCTGGAGAGAGTGGGAAGGCAACTGCCCACTTGACAGCATGCTGATTCTGTAGGTGGTAGGTGTTAGTTGTACTCTTCCCTGATGCCTGTTTATGGGCTAGCATATGTCTCTGGCTTTCATTTCTCTATTTCAAACTCAAACATTTCACAATTTTTTGCTGCATCAATGACAAGTTACAAAACCAGTTCTTGCTCACAAGCATCCTCAGTTTGGTGGCAGTACTGATTTCTATGGTATGAATGGCCAGACTTCTTTCCTCCTTGATAAGGAAAGAGAGACAACGCCTGAGCCATGGTTGCCCACCACCCCTAGCACTGGACTACGTTGCCCCACTTGCCTGCAGCCTCCCTGGCTTTGAGGCATGTCCTGCGCTGGATGCTGCCCGAGCTCCCCCTTGTCTGCGGCACTGCCAGCCTCCTCCTGCCGCCGGCCGTCCTGAGCAAAGCCTGAGCTCGCCATATCCACCACAGGAGCAAAGCCAGCAGAGCACGAACCACAGAGCCCTCCCCCGGCCACCTGCCGTGCGGTCATTAAGCAGAGCAATGAGTTCGGTGTAGTGTGAACCCGAGGTACAGCGCCAGTGCAGACCTTTTCATGCTCTGAGGAAGGGAGGAAATAGACCCAGAAGAACTTTCCCAAGTAAGGCAAAAGAAAGCATTCCTCTTCCCTCCCATCGTGAACGAGAGGAGGGGAAGGTAACTCACTCAACAGCACCAGTAATGCTCAGTCACAGCCACGCACTACCAGAGCCCGTCACCGTGTCAGGGTCAGGCTGCTCTGCCGAGTGGCCATGTTACTCAATTTTATGAAGTCATTTGAAGGAAAAACTCCTCTCTGCTTATGACAGGATCTTTATCATCGCTCTGTTTATTCACGGATGCCGACCCCACTTTCTTTCACCTAGCGGAAAAAAACCCCAAAACACGTCTAATGATGTGTCAGAGTTTATCTGCCATATTTTTAGGTTGGAAGGCTATTCAAATCATCCTAAAAATCTGCACGTTTTCCCACGAGCCTTGCTAGCTCCTGTTGGTGGCCAGCTGCGTGCTCCCTGCTGTGGCAAGCCGCCAAAACCCATTTCTTTTAATCCCAAGTGCTGTGAATCACCGAGCAGGATATCCACAGGCTGCCCGCCCTTGGCAGGACCGCGGCTTGCTCTTCAACTGGTTGATCCCCGGGGTTAGCAGAAAAAGTTTTTCATGAAACTGTTATAAATTACTGATGTGAAGCAATATTTTCAATTTTTTTTTTAACTGTAAGCACCTAGATAAATTGAAACCTGTTTTTCAGGAAAGCTGCGTGTTTACAGTAAAGATATTCATTAGGAGCAATAAAAGCTGTAGGTGCTCAGCACTTACGCTGCCAGACCTCTTATTCAGATGTTTAATTGCAGGAACTTGCATTTGAAAATGTTGCCCTAAGGAACTCAACAGCCCGCCTAAGAGCAGCTTAATTGGTCCAGACAAGTCCAGACTGAAATATGCAACATGCTGTGGCATCTCTTTGGAAACATGTAATATCAGAAAAACTCAAGCCATCCACATTAAAGTGGAAAAATATTTCTCATTGTGTTTCTATCCAAACCCAAAGTTTTCTCTTTCTACAAATGCCAGCCTGAGATTTTAGGATAGAAATTGAAGTAAAACAATAGAGAAAACTATTAGTCATCCACTGGTAAAAGTCACACTGAATAAAATAAATCTTTACTTTTAAAATAAAATAATTTCTCTCTCTGTTTTATTCTAATGCTTTATGACATTAAGGCTTTATTTATACGTGATAGCCAGATTCAAAAAGTCACTGATCAGCTCACTATTGTACCCTGCAAAGGTTTCTATGGCTCCATCAATTTTGCTTAGGGCAAAATTTCTTCTTTCACAGTCTCTGTCTTATTCTTGCATCACAGCTTCAGTGTATTATTACTTTGTTTAAATAAGTTATCCATAAATTCCAGCCTGGACATCAATATTTGTCTTAATTAAAATCTTATGTCAGTTCAGTTGGAAGCTATTTCTATATTCCCTCCTGAAAAACTCTACTGTGAAGTATTCTGAAGGCAGCATGACCCTTTGTTCCATCCAGGCGATGGCTGCGTTTCATCAGCAGCGGGTGAGGTAACTCCTACCTACACAGTCCCCCAAGCCGCCATGAGAACTGTGAAGATTAAAAGGAATGATTTAAACAAAAACTGTCATTATGCTGATTAAAGGGGAAAGATCTTTACATGCTCAAAACCACATGCAAAAACTAAGGGAAGGAAAAAAAATATACCAGATGCCTAAATGTACCTAGGGGATAGTGAGTTTTGATTCGAGAAAATTATTATCTACCCATCCCTGTTCTCCCACACACGTCCCCAAGGAAAACAGGAGGAGAGTCTGTTTTTGCGGTGCCTGTTTCCCAAAGCAAGGAAACACAATGCAGCTGTCCTGGAAAAACCTGTTTTGCTGTGTTTCTACAAGCTAAGAGCGAGCTCTGAATTAACATGCTGCTTTAAAAACAACCAAAAGAGAGCCCTGGCCGTGAGGGCTGGGGAGTGGGGTGTGCGCTGCCAGCCCCCAGCGAGAACAATGGGCCGGGAACAGCGGAGCTGCCTCGGGCGGCAGCGCACCCACACCGGGCACGCACTCACAGCCTCCACTCATGGAAGCAGACATGGCACGAGGCACTTCTTAGAGCCTGCGGCTCTGGCACCTGGGGAAGGTTACGGGGCTGCAGCAGGAGAGATGCTGTAGAAGTTTCTCCTGCTCCTCTCTTCCAGCTTGTCACCTTGCCCTTTCGCTTCTTTTTCCCTCCCTCGAGGCCATCTCCTTGGCAAGGGAAGAAGAAGCCTTACTGCTCTCCACACCTCTGCCCGTCCCACCTTTCCCTGTGCTGGGCATGTTTATTGGCCTACTTAAATCCTTACAGGGGAAACAAAACAAGTTGGGAAGCGACAAATGAGGTGCAAATCAGGCGCTGAGCGCTCTGCACGCTCCGGGGCCTCACTCCTTGCTTGCAGTACGTGTAACATGGGCACTTTCATAAATGTGCTGTTGACTGCAGTAGAAACCATGCAGAGGCACCTTTAAGGTGTCTATCTACAAGGCATGTGCACGTTCACTACCTGGCTGGGTCAAAAAGGTGACTGTAGGAGACATCCATTCGATACAGTGTTAGAAACCATATAGAAATAGCAGAGAAGCTCAACAGAGTGAAAGGTGAGATACAGGTGACTCCACAGGTTCCCAGTGTGCAAATAAGATAATTCTGCAAGGTGTAGAACTGAGCTTTCTTGCGTGTTCATACAAAAGTATTTACTGCTGTGCCCACAGAGCTGTCCTTAACAGCAAGACTATTACCGCCTAAGCCAGTCCTAAGGATGTATAAAATACATAAATAAAGCAAGAACTGGGACAGCTTCTAGTGATGACTTATTAATCTTGGATCTCCCACTGACTATTGGTGGATTTCAGATCACCTAAGACATGAGCATGGAATTCATGTCTATCATGGCATTAAAGGAGAAGTCAGAATTAAAAAATTGTCAAAGGATGCGCATGCATCACACTCCCATATGCAATTAATCTATATGAAGGATACTTC
Organism: Grallaria varia; assembly: GCA_013396735.1. Lineage (NCBI taxonomy): Eukaryota > Metazoa > Chordata > Aves > Passeriformes > Formicariidae > Grallaria > Grallaria varia. The sequence continues at coordinate 1,323,639 of VWZG01004483.1, read as the reverse complement.
ACTGCTGTGAAACACAAAACATGCAGATTCAGATTTATTAGAGAACTCTAGTTGTGAAGCAAGACACACACAATTAAAGGGTAACAAATGCAATTCACAGCAGAGTGCAGAAAAAAGAAAGTACAGTACTAACTCTCTGAGAGGATTCAATTTTCATCAAGTACCTTTGAATGTCAAGTTCTGAATGAAGGGAGACCAACATGCACTGCAAAACCTGTGGATCAAAGAGAGAAGAGAAGGGGAGGGGGAGAGATAATTGTTAACAGGAAAAGAAAAAGGAGAACAACAGAAATTAAAAAAGAATAACCTGTACATATTGAAAGTGTACTGGGAGAAGAGACGAGAAGAGAGAAGAGACTGAAAAATAATGAAGGAAACGCATATAGGGCAGGGAACAATATGGTCTATCTATATCTCAGCCATATCTGACATGAAATGGTAAAACATGAATTTATCATAAGAAATGAGAGAACTCTTGGCTGGAGTTAGCTGCAGTCATTACACTTCTGTGTTGGTTTCATACTTACTACAGAGATGGGACCCTTCAAGCAGAACTTAGAAATACTGCATAATTTTTGATTACCACAACTCAAAAAAGAATAAAAAAAACTAAGGTATGATTAAAAAGTCTCCTCCAGTCATATCTCTCTTTAATATTCTACATCTCATCTTAAAGCCACAGAATGTGAAAATTTGCTAGAAAGGGTTAAAGGGTCAAAAAAAACCCAACTATTTTTTCCCTCCAACACATGAATGAGATGCTAATTGGTGGGGAAATTGCCTACTGCTGTTTGAGTCCGAAGAGGTGAAGGTCCTGTATTTTCCTTAAACTTCATTTGCCTGTGGGGTAAAAGAAATTTTGCATAGTGCTCCAAAAAGCCTTCTCTAAGAAACTGATTCCTCCTTCAACCACAGTCAGGCTCCCACGACAACTGTTACCTCCCAGTTCAGAGCACGCAGCTATTCATACCAGGCAAAGAAGTGCAACTGCTTTGGTAACAAGGACGTCATTGTTAAAGAATCTTATTTAGCAAGTAATTATAATGCCAACATCACAATTAAGAGAGTAATTCAAAAAATCTTTTGAATTTTACAAACCCAGAGGATATGAGCATGTGAGAGCTGATTCTGGGGACGAGATAAGCAACATAGAAGTATGCTGTGATTTTTCATGTTTTTGTCCGTTGGATACTTTGGAAGGGCAGTACCATTTTATTTAAAGAGAACAATAGTTCATTTTTCTCCCTATGATAAGTGCATAATTTAGAATTGTTCAAGTAAAATGTGATTTTTACAAATAAGCTATTTATGCAAACACAGTACAAATTAAATGTAGCCTTCCGGCAACAACTGGATAAATTCCAGTTCCAAACCACAAAGACAAAACAGTCTGTTGCTAATGTCTCAGTAATACTGAAACTGTATTAGGGTTTTTCTTGTTTTTATAATGTCACCACCCTATGCATGCAAACCTGAGAAGTCCTCTTTGGCCTTTATTAAGCTATTCTGTTTAAAAAGAAAAGAGAAATGGATTCTGTAAGGACTAAATCCCATCTCAATGCCAAGTACACAAGACTTCCATGGGAAAAAATCCTGCTGCATATTTGCTTTACATTCCAGCATCATTACAGTTCAGGACCACACTTCAGAAGGGACATTACTCTGCCCAATGGCAGCATTAAAAGTGTGCAACGGCCACTCTTCTTCAAGCCGTTGCTTAGGATCAACTTGAGCTTTTTAGCTTCCTCAAATGCTGTCACCTCATGGAGAATTACAACCTTGTCACTTTTCTCTGGACTTTCCTAGTTCCAAAGGAAGCGAGACATTAATTCTGACCTAAGGGGTGAGTAAGGAAATGAGGATACTTGAGGAAACCTGCAACACTTCCCACCTAACTCTCATCATAACATGGTATTTATTTTAATTTTAAAGCAAGGAGATAAATTAAGATTTGCGGTATAAATACATAAAATTAGTCCACCTTAGATCCAGAAGTCTCCCCCTCCTCTTATGGGAGTTGATCTGAAATCATATAGATGTGATGCAGGATTAAGAGTTAGTGTTCTCTGAATAAACACTGTCTGGCAGGGAAAAAATGAACCACACACAAATCCAGAGCCACAACAACAGTGCAGCAGCAGGATTCTCTGATTCCTCCAGAAGGTTGCACAAGGAGACAAACGAGGTCTCCAAGGTGTTATGTAGCAAACTGCAGATCTCCTAAAGATCCAAACATGCTACTACGGGAGAAATATAATTAGGACCATTACTGCAGCCCATGTAAAGACCTTACTATGAATGAAATTTGAAGACGTTTGGATCTCAATCCAAACCTGAAGCATGGCTTACTTTGGACTTTCTAAAATATTTCTTAACTCTCTGCATTTCTATCCAAACTCAACACCACACTGATGCCTTCATCAGCACTCTGATAACCTCAAGGGTATTTAAAGAGGGAAAACAACAATGATCTATTTCTTCCTTTACTTATGGATTGTAGGCAAATATTACTTTTTTCCATCTGTGGGCATGGATGTGGATATATATAGTCCACAATGATGGGAAATGAATTCAAGAAGAGCTTGGCAATTTCTAAATGCAGCAAGAGCTGCAGTCTTTCCCACCCCAGGAAAAAGTTCCTGGGACAATCCTCTGTCTCCTGCTTCCTTCATCGACTCTGTCATTGTTCCAGAAAGCTGAGGCATCAAAAGAAATACCCAGCATAAGGGGAGAAACAGGATGTTGGAGCAAATCCCACAGAAGATTAAAAACCCCTGGACTTGACTTACTAAGAAATAAAGAGCTGTGGAGTTCAGAACACTCAACCAACGTGCTCTGAGCAACCTCTGCTGGCCAACAGATAGGATCCCATGCTTCCTCCTAAATGGAGTTGTATGGAATCTGTGATTTCATTCTCTTATATAGGTACAGATCCTTAGATGGCTTGAATGAACATTACCTGACCAGCTCAAACAGCACAGGGAAAAACTATAAAATGTGGGCCTGTCACCTCCCAGTGAGATGGAAAATTGACAGGGATTTCCACTGTTTGTTAGCAAATACCCTCAGAGCAAAGAGGCTCCTCTTGAAACTAGTGTTACATCTTTATGAGTTGTGAAAGCAAATAGCCAGAATACAAGAGTCAGCAATGCTTGTGCATGTTGGACTGGCATGCAGAGAAACAGACTGATGGAGGCAGGTGGACATATAAAGGTAATATGCAAAAAATCAACAAAAGAGTGTAAGCAATTTCTGCTGGAAAAAAAGGTGGAAAATATTAAGAGGCCAGAGAGAGTGGAAGCCAAGGCTGGGACAGAGCATGCAGCTAAGGAACAGTTGCAGAGCATCACTAATGATTAGCAGGTATGACCAAGAAGGGATGTTACATGCAGAACAGCTATTTTTGGGAGCCAGACATTATTGTGATTAGAAAGGTACCAGAGACAAAGGTAATGGCTGCAAAACATCTTGGTTTTGAACTCTAAACCTAAATGGAGCAAGTGGTGGCCCTGGAAAAAGGCACAGAAAGCTAAAAGTCATAGGAGGAAAGCAAAGTTGCCAGGAATGTGCTGAATGTCATCAAACTAAGTCAAAAGAAAAGCTGGTGAATACCACTTGTAAGGTAGTACCCAAAGGATTACCATGCAGCAATTTAGGGAGGACAAGGATTAATACCTTGGGGCTGACTGACTGTGTTAGTCATTATCCCAGGGCCCTCAAAACAAGGGTGAATGAACTGCAAGTCTGCCGTGTGGGATCTGCTTCCTGAGCAGATCAAAGGAAAGTATTCACCATTTAAAGCAGGATCAGGCCTGTTGAACATTGAAATTCTAAGTCTCCAGAGGAAAACGCAGATGCTTGAGACATTTGTGTTGATGATTTAGTAGGAGACATCTGTTCCCCTGAGTCAGTCTGAAATAATGTCACAGAAGGGTGTTAGGAGCACAATGTGCTCCCTCCGCAGGAATGCGGCACTGCTGTTCTTGCTGGCAGTGACATACAAGCCAAAGTGCCTTTTCACTGAGGTACTGGCAGTGCTGCCAAAGAGGAGAAATCAAGAAGCTTGTTAAGCTTTCCCCTTTTCCTTAGTCTGTGTAATATGCCCTTGATTTATGTTTCTGATGAATTTCAAAAGGGAAGTCCTTACAAAAGCAGAATACATTAAACGTATTACATTTATCATGGGTCACCCAGGAAGATGACACAGTCGTTGAGAAAAGAAATGGCTAAAATCAGAGAAAGGAGGAGTACGGTATGAAGCAAAGGTGCGTTAAGGCAGGACCCCAGGACATTATGATGACAATTAGCGTTCCGATGACAATTAGCATTCCACAGGTTTACAGTCTCTGGGTGAAATCCTGCAGAGACATGCAATCACTGAAGCTGCAGGGAAATGATAATGAGATCACAAAGGGCCAGAGATGAGAATGTAAGGGATGATATACAACTAAACGAGATGCTGACTCATAAGTCCTCTTAAACAGCCTGAAACTGAAGGAAGGAAATGAGGATCAACTGCCTATTTCCTGTGCGCAGTGGTTTTGTGGGGAGGGTGTGAGAAAATGGTGTTTCTCAACAATGCTGGGATGGGAAAAAGTCAGGATAGTAACTCAGTTGGGATCAGGCTAAAGAGGTTCTTCCAAAAGAAATGTTAAGCGCACAAGTATCCGCCAAAGAAGGGAAAGGGTGAAGTCTTTTATCACATGGAAACAGAGTCAATGTACAGGATCAACTGTCGGCAATCTACAAGATAGCATTTAAACAACGGGGTGGGGGCTGGTGATGGCCAATGACAAATGGTGCAAAAGGAAGCGGAAACAGAAAGACCAGAGAAATGTAAACCAGGAATGCACTCTAAGATAGCAAAGGAAGAGGTCTGCATAAAACATTAGGACTTCGTATGTTTCAGATTTACATTTTCCAGTACACTCTACACCATCCCTCAAACTGAATATGCTCTTTGGCTCAAACTCACTGAACATTACAGATGAAAATGACGCGTTTATCAGGCAAACTATTTTGGTTTTGATTTCCAAACAACAGAAGAAAATGAATAAGTGTTTCTCTTCATTGTTGTTTCTTTTTCTCTTTTTTTTTTTTTTTTAAATAAGCTAAAAACCTGTGTTTGCTTTAATTTTAGTGAGGATTAAAGCTAAAATATTATTTTATATAATAGCAAATGCCTAGAACTAGACACATTAAAAAAAGATCTCAAGGGAATCCAGATCATGGGCCAAGTCATACTTTTAAAGAGATACAGTTACACCTTTAAAGTAAAAAATAGTCTGGTATTCAAGAGGTTCAGTAGTTCTCCAAGGTCAGTCTCTCTCCTTTTCCTGTCTCTCCACTCATGTGGAGATGCTGTGTTGAAACATCTTGTTTTTGCATTGGCTCAACATAAATACAATCTTGTATCTATAGTTCACGTGCAACATCAAGGAAAAACATAACTTCTTTTTCACCTTAGATGACTTGTAAGTCTACAGTTTTTTAAGCAAGAACCTGGAGGATGTTGTATATTTCTGTCTTGGCTTTATGCTTAAAGTATATAATTAAGCACATAATTAAGAATAATCATATAAGAAGTCCATGAAACTGTTTTTATTAACGAAGTTAGACATGAACAGATCAGTTGGTTGTCCTTGGGCCCTAACATCTACAGGGGCAGATGCTTATAAGACTCTTCTCTTTCCACATTTCACATAAAAGTAATTAAGACAATAGATTAAAAAAAATTATTCCTGTGATTATTGTTTGTCTGTCCCTTGCTGCAGAATGTAAGAATCAATGTGCAAACCCAGACTGGTTCGTTCAGGCTGAAGAAAAAATGATGATTTGGTCTAGTTTCTCTAAGGTAACCTGAACCTGATTTCAATCTGTGACTCTGAACTTGCACCACTCTCTTGTGATGCAAAATTCTGTATGTGAAAAGCCTCCATTGTACACACCTGAAAGACTGAAAAAACATTGGCTGAAGATTTCAAAGTTAGTTGCCCTAATGAGGCTTAGGAGTTTACAAGGAGGTACCTAGCTGTGCCTCCTACTAATTCTGGTAAGATTTACATGGAACAGACCAATTTTGAATTAGTGGTTCAGCTGGGGGTTTTCAGCCACTGACATGTAATATCTGAGGTATCTGACAATTCAAATACGAATTCAGACAATAAACTTTACTAAGTAAGGGCCAAGAATATTGTTTACCATTTTTTTTGTATTTGGCTCACAGTTAGAAATTGGGAAAATCAGACAAATATAGTATCTTTGTTTCAAAACGTCTACTTCTCCTATTATTCACTCCCTCCTATCATTATCTCTTCCTGGAATCACAATATATTGCTGAAAATAAACAACAAAAAAATTATAAATCTTTATAAAGGAATAAAGAAACAATGATGACCTAAGAAGGAAAAGATTTTCATGAGCTGTCTCCAGTATTTTGAAAAGTAAGTAAGAATAATAGGGAAAATCTGATGTTTGAAGAATATAGCTGTTTCTTTCTCTCATTTTTCTGTGGTATTTTTTGCCCAGCTTTATTTAAACAACTGGCTGACCTGGTTATTCATACAATAGCCATCACTGCAAAGCACAGTATGGTGTATGCAATGAAAACTGATGGTCTACTGAGAACAACATCCTCTGAAATGAGGAAAAATGCATGAACTTCCATCGCTCAGATTTAATTGTAATATTTCTTTTGGACTTCATTTTGGTCTTCAATATTGATTAAGTGTACTTAATTTCCAGACAGTGATCAGCTCATTCAATTAAACTTTATAAAAGCTACTCGAAATGATAAAAATTTGGATTACTTCTTATTCAAAATGATAAGGTTACAGGAGTTGTTCCCCTGCCTCAAAAGTAAAAAAAAAAAAAAAAAAAAA